>JAQGBX010002874.1:0-18834 GCA_034698745.1 Megaphyllum sjaelandicum
TGTCACGTGCAGGTGACGCACAGGGGATCGAAACGAACGTGCGTGTGACGTTTTCGCATTGCCACGTGGTCGCTACATATCTTACAATACAGTGGAAGAACGCAGAAATATATTCCAGAACTGAATTTTAAATTAAAATGCATGCATAAAGTCGATTTCGTTTGATGCGCGTTAATCCATCGGTAAATGTATCGATCATACTGTACTCGGAACCGAGTAAGCTCCACCCTTTTATTTACTCAATTTTTGTCTCGCAGACGCTGTGAATTAAATGTCGCGTCGACGTCCCCTTTTAACTAGAACTCGAGTGCAATCATAAGCAGGATGCACTCCGAAGAAAGAGGCCATCGCTAGAATATGAAGAGCTTTAATTACTCCGTAAGATGTGCCGTTTTAAGACCATGTCAATAGTTTACATAGCGAATCCGGTCGCGTATCAAAAATCTATACAGTATATCGTGGCGCGTATGCGAATCCAATTTGTGCGCCAACTTCTATATAGACGTTGCGTAGGTGAACGTAATAACATCAAAAGTTTGCCATTTGGCGCGAGCTGCAGCTTCATCGAAAACTCGGTTGTTAAAGCAATTCAAGAAGAACGTTTAGTTTGCAGTAAACGTTTGAATGCTGATGTCCACTCGGGCTTTTATAAAGCTCGTATTGGATGACCACCGCATGAAAACCAAATCAAAAGCATTCAATTCGCCGCAATTGGTATTCATGACATCCAGCCATAGAACGAGCGCAGACATCGCATCAGAGTGGACTTTTTTTCTCTCTCCCTCTCCTCCAACTCCATCCAACTAAAATGTCATACGAATGAACTTCAACGAGACAAATATTTTTATGCGCTGCATGCATCGGCGTTACACATAATGCATGAGAAAGTTCAATCAGAAAATGCACGGACAAGCCTTGATCGCCTATAAATTGGCCGAGCTTGGCCTTTTACGCGGCCATTTCAAATGCGGCTGGGGCAGCGAAGAAAATCTCGCCGAGATGTAATGAAAACAGATATTTGCCAACTCGCGAAATAAAAAAAGGATAAAAGCATTTTTCTATATGTACAGTATATATGCATTCACGCCTGCCGAACAGAGAGAAAAGGAATTTGCAGCATCGGCTTTGGTTCCATCATGGCTTTTCAGCGCTTACATGCAGTGATATTGACAGAAGATATATTATTCCTAATGAAATTAACTCGCGTGAAAGTCGTACAATATACAATCGTTTCTTCCTCAAAGACTTGATCAGGTTAAATTGTTCACGTTATGTCAAAATGGTAAGAACTGGCATGAATATGGTTGAAACGGTTGTAATTTCCTTTCTATTCTATTCTATTCCTTACCCTGCAGTCAGTACATAGTACCATGTGGCAGGGGGAATCATCATACAATTTAAATCAGACTAATGAGTCTGGTCATGATTGATCCCAAAATCACAATTTTGAATTAATTTTCCCGTATTTGGGAATTTAACAAGGAAGGGTGGGATGGGGGACGGTCATGGCCAATTTACTACAGGAACTATCTCAGCATTCGCCTGGAGAAACTGGAGAAATCGCCTGGAGAAATCTGCAGTAGGAATACATTTGAGCAGAAACTGAATGGTTTTCATTTTTAAGAAGTCTAAATATATATACAACATAACATTGTATGTCTCCTGATAATAATTTCGCATTTGTTGAAAATGATTTATCCCCAAAAGTATAGAATAATTTTGTGCGAAAGTACCTCGAATCCTTACTTTCGACGTGCTTCTTGTAGCTTCTTTCGTGCTTGTTTTCAGATTCTTGTTTTCAGCTTTGGGGCGCACAATGGACGCTGTTATCAGCGTGATGGTCAGGGTGCTTGGTGGCCGGCCCACTGCATGCTTTGTGCTAGGTGATACATCCCGTGTAAAACTTTGCACATGCGCATTAGCATCTCATGATGGCTACACTTTTGACCAATAGTGATCTGTGTGCCAATCTGTGTCTTAAAAATATGCTTTCGGATTTCCAAACAAACATTCTTGAAAGCTTATAAGCGCCTTGCTCGGCTTAGCTTTCTTTGTGTGAGCCCTCATTTAAGTACACTAGTGTACGCTAGTGTACACCGAGTAGTAAGCGCCTGCAATAAGCGTTCTTTGTGCTCGCACCCTATGACATCACACGTGATACACATGGTGATCTATATACAGTACATGTGATCAGTACGGATGGCGTGGCAATATTCAAGTTACGATCCTTTTACATCACGTTATGATGGAATATTTTCAAATAAGTAATCTTAACAATCTCCAATCTGAGCAATGATTTCTTGTCTTGACAACATCGAGGCGACATCAGAGACCAATTTTGGCAATTGCCAATTACAAATGAATGAAAAACAAAAAAATTAGCTTTTTTTTTCTCTGATCAGTACCTTGATCAAAACTCAAAAATATACATCAGATGAAACAACATCGACCTTCGGAAAAGCATCGAGAAGCAAAACCTTTGGATTGCTTTTCTCGAAAGACCGCGCACTTCCATTATACGGAACGAAATTGCTCTCTGAGATACGACGCTGCTGCAATCGTACTTCCACAATTCCCTTTTTTAAGGATTTGACTTTTTTCGACCATCAGCTGCCAAAATTTCCTTATTTTTTTTTTCTATAAAATTCGTGACATTTTTATCGGCGACTATCGGGAATCGTCCCGCGCTAACGTGAATTCCTCTTCCATATTCCCTAGTAATACTCGCAGGCCCCCAACAGTACCGAGATAAGAGCAACGTTCAGGCATTCTCGTATATATACTTTCGGAAGATTTTTCTATTTTACGTTCGCGGATGAGCACATCTCAGTTCCTACTAAAATTCCGCCGCGTGCGTGTAAACACTATAGATGGCAAGAGTGAGGCAGCCATCTACCTTTTCAAATTCCACGTCGAAATTCTTGGGGGATTTGAACCCCCTGATCCCGCATCCTTTTCGCGAATTAGGCACTCAACAAAGGAGGAGCATTTGCATCTGCCGAGTAAAAAGCGGTTCCGACGATAAGAAAGCGATACGGCTCCTCACCATGCAAACGATATTGAACCTTAACTCTGCATGGTTCAAGTATCCTCGCTTTAAAAGCACCATTAGCGAACCATTAGAAGGCGTTTCGCGAGGTCCTAAGTTTCCGCATAGAGTATAAAATTGCTATATTTAATATAGTGCGCAAATCTTTTAAAAAGCTTAGAAATGCGCATGCGCGACCGGAGGAAGAAAATCATATTTCCAGGCATGGAGACAGTGACGTCACATGCTGCAGGAAACTTTAGCTGCTCGATAAAGTTGCACTATAAAATAGCGGCCATTTTATCGAATATAATAAAATGGAGTTTCGTGGCCGTATGCTAGATGTAGTTGTCCTGGTGTAAAACAGAATCGTCCAGTTTTTTTAATGTTATCTATTTAAATAAATACTGTGTACACCAATTCAAGTACAACCAGGGCAAAGCCGGGTTTTCCAGCTAGTATTGCTTATATAAGTGCTGCTCGAGTAAAGCCGTCCATACACGAAAAAAGTTATATCTGGAAATAGGCATGTTCAAAAAGTTCGGTTTTTTACAATGTGAATAACGAGAAATGAAATGTTTTAATTTGCCAATTATAAAAAAATAAATTAAAATAATTACTTTCAGTTGAAATTTTCCTTTGTAAAAGCCATGTTCAGTAAAATGCTCAGAAATATGCGCTTGACTTTTCGTGCACGCCTAAAATGGCCAAGTTTCCAGATATAACTTTCCTCGTGTACGGCCATCTTAAAGGATAATCTTCGTTAAGAAGTTTTGGACATGCACGTTTCGATGTCCATCCGTTAAAAAATGCATGTTTTGTTGAACAGTTTCGTGGCTATAACCTCATGCTGCAGCTGGAATTTTATAATTTGGCAAAATATTTACTTTCATTATACATGAAATTAAGAATTTGCCGGAAAGTTTTGAATATAAATGTACATCGTGCATGTATTTATATATATAGTGAGACATTTGTGGAAAGTTTCAGTATAATGTTTCACAGGCATGCATTATTCTTATTTTTAGGTCAAAAATTGCAAGGTTCTATTGCTTACGTACATGCGCGTTAATTAATTTATGCATACAGATGCTTTTTCTCAAAATAATTTACGCCGTATACCGCCTCATCGAGCATATACAGTAGCTTTAATTTGCCAGACACAAGACATGCCAATAATTATTTGGTAAACTACAGCAGCGTGGGCAAAGGCGCAAATGTACGCTCGTACAGCAGCTCTCGCATCAGCTAATTTGATGCTGGAAAGTTGGAGGACATCCATTGGCCGTCCTAATAGATTGAGCAGCTCCGTTGTGCCGCTTTTTTTCCCGAAGACAAGGAACTAAAGCAACGGTAACGTTTTATTTAATAAAAGCCTCATGAATGAATGAATAAATGAAGCCCCAATAATTTACTTGACTTTCAAACTCATTTAGCTTTAGTTCCAGCACTTAGGCCCGAGAGACCCCCGCGCGCAGCACGCGCAAGTCGCTGCAAGAGCATTCCTTGTTCGCCGATAACTCCCATCGTCGAATGCCAATAATCGGATCAAGTGAATGACCTGACCAACGTGAATGATTTTCTCAAAGTAATCATACCCGCAAAGGCGCCCTAATGACTTAGGAGGATTGGAACAAAGGAAAGGTGGAAGTCAAGGTGCACACACCGTAGAACGCTTGGCCAAAACAATCGCGTGAAGAGCAAGGCACCTAACATACAGTGTAGCTCGAGTTTTCTGATTATTTCACCAGATGGCGCTCAATAACGCACCTTCTTTAAGGTGCGAGGAAATTGTTCAAAAAGTATACACGTTTCAGGATTAGAAGAACGATGTACAGTAGTTTCTAACAGTGTTTGGAAGGTCTAAATATTAGTGGCACAATAGGGGTGAATTAGCTTTACGAACTGCACTTCTGCATGGCAATCGTGAAATCCCGGGTACAAAATCGACCCGCTGTTTTTAAACCAATGAACGCATTCCATTTGCACACCTGACTTCACGACTGTCAAATGTGCAATCTGCATAATGCTTCCGAGTACACATATTAGCACATTTTACGAGAAAATACGCAATACATAACATAACAAAACACACGTGAATCCATACTTCCAAGAGATGCGCCAAGCTTTTTTCTAAAAAAACCACAATTTCGCGCTTCTCAATAAAGATTTTGAGGAATGAGTGTGAGGACTGCAGCGATGCTTCGAGGCCCCGCTGAATTGCGACATATACGCGCTTCAGGGACGAGTGTCAACATCGTCGGTGAATCATTCCACCATAAAGCGGTGGACATCGGATAACCGCCAGTCACGTGTCATTTATCACTTCTCGGGTCCTGACGCGATATCCTATCGCCAAAACGCATCGTTCGCCGCATGCCACCGTATAAAAATAAAATAATAGGCGATATGCATACTCGGTATCGATTTCCATCGCCTCCGAACGCATTTACCTCGCTCTTGAACAAGGGGTACATAATTATTTAGCGCCGAGGGGCCGGGGGTATTTTAGCCCGCCTTCGAAATGCAAATGCAGGTGTCGCTTTCCGGCGCCATTTGCATGCGATTCAGTTACTCCCATTTCGATATCCAACGCTGGCTCGGATTTCCTCTCTTCGCCAATTTGCATGGCCCGGAGATCACCGAACGACCCTACAATGGCTCGATCCATCGTACGCATTCTTCCCATTACTTTTCATTATTTTAATTCGTTTTGACTTCGAGTTGCTTCTCGGTCCAGCGAAGAGAGAGGAAGGCCCAGAAATTTGCGGATGATGCAAACGACGTTGGTCAGGAGGCCTGTTCCATATGCGGTTGTCAGGAGAGGTGCTCTCGAAATGCCAGGATCGTTTAGGTCATGTTCCGTTTGAAATACCAATATTCAAAAACACGATGAAAACTGCGATCGATTTGAATTCTAATGTGGAGATGCACCCTGTTTTAGTATAACAGATTGTGCGGTATATTTATGAAATCACGAGTCTTCGACTGAGTATGTGACGTTTTTTCGTTCTTTTATCAACCATTAGGGCTCGCATTCGTTGGTACTTATAATTTAAAAAATTAAATTACCGCCCACCAGCGTCAACTACCGGGCAAACAATTGGTAATGCATATATCAAATGAGGTGTACCCGGTGAAACTTTGCGCTTTCTGGGTCAAAGTGCGAAGTATCACCGGGTACACCTCATTTGATATGCATTACCAATTGTTTGCCCGGTAGTTGGCGCTAGTGGTTGGTAATTTAATTTTTTAAATTATAAGTACCAACGAATGCGAGCCCTTACTTTGTATTTCCTCGATACAAAAGTGCGTATGACTTGTATAAATAATCTGTAAATCCTATACGTGGACGTGGTTAAACACCAAAGGGAAACTTATTTTTATAAAACAAATTACTGCTAGTGTTTTAAAATATCAACAAATATTCATACCGCAGCACTAGGACTCCTTGGTTTTCAGCATCGACCTTCATATGTGTGGGAGCACAAAGTATGCTTACTTTCGACGTGCTTCTTTCAGCTTCTTTCGTGCTTGTTTTCGGCTTCTTGTTTCCAGAATTGGGGTGCACAATGAACGTTGATATCAGCGTGAAGGTCAGTGTGCTCGATGGCGCCACTGTATGCGTTGTGTTAGGTGAAACATTTCGCGTAAAACCTTGTACATGCGCATTAACATCTCATGATGAGCGCAGGACACGTTTTGACGGTACACAGGCGGCATAAAATTGTATATGTGCATGTCTAGACTTTTGACCAATTGTGATCTGTGTGCCACTCAGCCTGGCTCGGCTAAGCTTTCATTGTGTGCGCCCTCTTTTAAAAAGCATACGTCGCGTCGCATTCTTATCCCGATTGTTGGCGCTAGTGTACGCCGAGTGGTAATTAAGCGCCTGCAATAAGCATTCTTTGTGCTCGAACCCTATCTTCAGACCTGTTCTTTCCAAAATCCCAGCGCTATCTAGAGCAGTTTATGCGCAATAGGGTACAAACCACAAAATTGCTCTACACAACAGTACATGTATACGCATCTATATACAATGTAGCTTACTCGTATTCCCAAAGTCATCTATGACGTTTTTTCTCGATTGTCATAAGAATCCATGCCAAAAGATGTTAACTTAATAATCGAATTTGGACAAGAATAACTGCAAATTAAACTCATCATTTTAACCCAATTGCTTGCGAAGTCGTCTTACGTTTCTCTTTATAGAAGTTAACGATGTACAGTACATTTTTTAATAAAATGCAATTTAAACGGTCTTTGGCATAATTGATGCTCAGATGCGGATTTTAATGAGGTGTGCAATTATGAGCGCCACCCTAAAGTCCGTAGTCACTCCTGTAGGCCTATAGTGAGAACACCTACAGTAAGCATTTCGGATAAAAGGGTTAACGGCGCTAAACAGTTTAGAAAATTGACAAAGAATGTGACAAAAGACTAGACGAAATGGCGCCTTCTTCCGGCCGAGATGTCATGTACTGTACGTGTACAAAGAGGGAAGAGGGAAAAAATTTATTTCATCATAAGATGATTGATTATAATCGATCTTAATTCGTGTGTTTAACTTTCACTTGAAATTAGCTTAAATATGCTTTTAATGACAAGATGAATTTCTTGGTAATTGATCCCGTACAAAAGATGAGAACGGGAGAGACGATAAGTGGTATAGATGAAAAACATCAGAAAATCCGTGTATTTAACCACCTTGGAGCAACAATGAATCATGTTGATGCAGCGAACCCATTATTCCATGTCGAAGTTAAGTCTAATGCTGTTATCATATACGCCCGCGCCAAAAAAACTACTTTGAAAAATGCACGTTTAAACTTTTCTTTTCTTTTTTTTTAGACAAAAGATAATACGATATGCATTTTGCGCGAAATGTTGTATCTATTCCCATAACTAAAGTTGAAGGAATTCTTAAGGGTTTGTAATTAAAACTAAATGTATACGTGCAAGCGTACAATTTTCTAGTATTCATTTTTGTATCATTTTTGCGTGGATTTTGTACAAACAGTGTTGAAATTACGTACTAATATATGTCTATATATTTTCTCCTCCATATTGATATTCGCAAACTTATTAATGCGTCTTTAATGCTAATGATACAGCCAGAAGAGAAATCATATAATGCGTGACAATTAAGTCGCCATCATGCAAGTGAGAACGGTTTACCGGTATTGATCACCATTTAACGTATATATGCATAACACTGAACAATAATTCAGCATCCTTTTTTTTATGTTAAAATCAGTGCAAAACTATTCCGGAAAACATTTTAACCAAAAATCCGTTTTTTAAAAACAGGCATTTTTTATGAAGAAAAACTATAAATTACAGATGGTGTCAAGTGCTTTTATGCCACTTAATGACATTTCGAGCTCAACACAAACGAAAAAAGGATGATTAAGAGCATCGGCATAATTTGCGCTAGAGGTAAGGACCTATATATACGAAAGATAAAACTGAAGTAAAAATGTGCTAACATATTTATGAAGGAAGTGCCTCTCTAGAAACGTCCCGGTCACGCATGAATGCGTAATTTTGCAAATCCAAAAAAAAAAGGAGTTTTAGACAGGTCTTGAGAGTTTTTTTACACGTGGATATCCTTCGAAGGTAATCGCGCATGTGCGTGCATTCATCCGCCTTTCAGATTAATTAGAGTTCGTGGATAAATTATTGCTCCTGGTGACTGAAATGATGAGATTATGGTAATTCAGCGGGGCCTAAATCAGAACTCAAATTTATTACATTTTCTGAAAGAATGCCTTACGACAGTCATTAATAAGTATAATAGCAACGATTAAAGAAAAATAAAAAAAGTGCACAGTCGTTTTTAATTCAAACACGAACTCAATGTGACATTGTCTTAATTGCGAGGTTGTTTCCCTACAAAGACGTACCTACAGTATGGCGTGCCACCAGAACGAATCGTATTGGGTCGTCTTATAAGATGGGAAGCTTTGGGGTGCAATTCGTTACACGATTGGCGAGTGAGGTGGATCGCGAATTAAAATGCGACTTCATACACTCGTGCTACTACTGTACATGTAGCCCTATATACATGTACGTAATTTGAGATTGTTTATGCTCAAAAAATCGTAACGTCATAGTTGAAGATAAGATTTTTAATGTCCGACATAATGACGTGAATTGCCATTTCGGAAAATGTCATCTTTTTAGACTGAAGACTAATTGCTTGACGTCACTATACGTTCCTGCCAATTGCATACTAAACGCGTAGAACTATTATCAACTAATTTATATAACCCTATTACGACTTTCCTGCAACCTTAATTGGCTACACGTGTAAAGTCAGTGCTGGTAAACAGTTACCTACAAAGACAATGAACTTAAAACTTAATCAACCGCTTTAATGCTGTGAGGACAAATTTGAACACAATGTATAAAATGGTACAACATTCATCCGACCATATATCTTACTTTCTCTAGCTATATACCACACGGTACACGATGAGAAGCGCCATCAAGATCATGACATAGAGGAACGTGTGAGGAATGGAACGAGTCACCCTGTAACTCCTTCCTTGGATTTCGTTCTTGCAACACCCAACATCTCTCCATCTTGGAGCCAGCCCTGCAGTGAGCATCTAAATTCATGTTAGATTTAAAGCGACCGGGCAGAAAACAGTTGAATGGATTCAATAAATGATAAGTCACGGAAACTCGTTACAAACATTAATCAATTTGTGGAGCATTGAGGGCGGAGCCTGTTGCCCCGGCGGACCATCGGTGGAATCGGGTGGCGGTGGGAAAGGCTGGTGGAAGGTTTCACATCCGTTTTGTTTCCAGCCTCGTTCCACCAACTGCCTGCGTCTTGCATTTTGGAGGGAAAGACGGTCGACCGAAAAGATTCATGATGGCTGCCACACTAGCAGGGGCCCCGAGGTCTCCCAAATGATAGATGGCGTCTCCCCCGCATCGGAACAACGACTCGGCTGTCTCCAGAAATCACCGTTTTAAAAGCCACTGATTCAGAAAAAATGGAGTGAAATTCGCGTCTAATGGGAACGCAGAAAGAAAGAAATAAGATCACCGGGCGCCGAACAAAAGACGCGCTGTTCCAACACCGAACATGTGACGAAGCCAGCATCTGCTCAACATATGCCAGTGTCCTAAGGCACGAAGCGAGCACATGCATCCAGCAGCGTGGAACACGTGGGTGGGTCGCCGCATCTCCAAAGATGAACATTTCCCACTTTTGCTTAATCCGCATAGTTCATGCATTTCAGATAATCTTATTCGGGTCCCACAGAGTTTGGAAAATGCCTGTTTTACCGTTATAACGGTTACTCCAAAAAAAAAAAAAAAATAAAAAAAAAGGATATTTTTTTTTCGATTTTGCTACCCTGGGCCGATCCACCTGATGGCGACGTGGAACTCGAATAAGGTCAATCGATAAAAAATAATAACTATAAGAGAACAACTTAGGGCTCGCGGAATGGTTAAAAACCATCTAGCATGCAGGTTCAAAAGTTGGATTTGTCTATTTTACACGATAAAATAGTATGAAAAAATACAGTGTAAACCATGAAAATGAATCGATGGAAATGCGACTTTCTCCTCTTTTCTTTCTTTTTTTTTAAATCATTTAAAGTAAATGTACAAGTAGCGCTAAACATAGTGATGTTTACGAAATTTTATCTACATTTGAATCACGTTTTCCGAGTTTTCCTGCCGTTCTGCGACACATTAATGATAAATATCGCTTATCGAAAATTACTGCAAGGTATTTGGCCACTTGAAGTCTAGAAATAATGCTAAATTTAGACCAGTGTTTGTGTCTATAGCGGCACTGCATACGAATCCCATCATTGTGCACAAATTAAGTCGTCGAAGATCGGCCAATGAACTAAAATCATGTAGTCAACAAGGGCTGGCACTCGAACAGTTTAAGAGATGGATAAACACGCGTGTGTATACGGTTATGGATTTCGTCAAAAATTAAAGAAAATGGTGAAAAGGGGGATAGCTATATAGCATTATCATCTGACACGCCTTTCACGGCTAAAATTGGTTGCTTTCCCATTATAAATTCCATGAAAGGACTTTTTAAATTTCTTCGCATTTCAAAAATTGGCGCTTAATTCAATGATTTTCGCTGGGATACGAAGTAGGGGATAAGGGAGCGCCATGGGGCGAAAATCAATTAAAACGAGGCAATGAGCGAAGTACAAAAGAGTCCTGAGCGTCAACTTTTTTTAAATTTCACGAACGACTATCCTCGAAAAGGAGAACCACCTCCATACAGAAAACTGAAGGAGATTGATGAATTCACGCATCAGCAATTTTTCGGCTAATAATAGTAGAAAAATTAAAATTTGCATGTTTGCACGGCTCATGAACGTAGAGTTAGTGGTTCCTCATATTGCTTCATTTCTGAATCGCTTAGCTCGAACAATAAGTGAAAGTGATCGACGAAGGGTCGACGAGATTTGTTTACATCAGAAGCAGATTAAAAATACAACTCGCCCAAATAGGAAATTAACATGAAAATTAACGAACTGGACTGTTTACCTTCTTATTGTGTAAACGAGCTCCTTCGATCTGCATAAATTAAGCCGGAGGCAGCACGATGCGAATTTTACATACAGTAACTTTCTTTATAAGGCAAAATGGCAACATTCCAACTCTTAATTCGAAACGTCGTTTTCACATTTCTCTTCACATTTTGCTTATGAACGTCGCGCTCTTTACACATTTTACGGAGTAAATTTCAACTATTAATATTTAAAAATCAGTTCCAGTGCCCGGAAACCGTTAGAATCGCGACAGTTCAGAGCGTAAAAACGAAACCGATAAAAGAACAATTACCGCCATTTTGAAAAGATGACACTAAAACCAGAGTATGCTAAAACCTGACACACAGTATGCGACTACTGTGTGTAAAGCCTGAAAAGAAATATGAAAAACTTAAAATCGTACCAATTAATTGAGTACAATTTGATGAATATGGTCACAGTATACGTAAGACACATGTATATTGTTCTTCTACAACTGTTGTTCCTTATTGTTATTATTATCACAATTTGTTCTTATGCGACTTTGTTCTTTGTTCTTTTGTTCTTTTGTTCTTATCCGTTCAGTCTTGATCTAAGTTTACCTACATGTACATGTACTGTAGCTCTCTCGTCACTTGTTTAGTACAATATTTATGTACTGTAGGTGAGGCGTTGCCAATGTGTGATTTTGTGATTGCAATCGATTCACAAACATCCAATATTGTTCCATTACAAATGCAAATGATATTGTTTTTTATGCATTAAATCACACTCGTTGCATCGTGGGACCCTATCGATTTGAATGATCGCCTAATTTTGAATGGATGTTTTTTGAAATGTCACAATTGAGCCATGTTTAAGGGCAACTATCATTTTTTGGTTTTTTTATTACTCTACAACTCACACTATACATGACGTTAAAATCCCTGCATGGGATTTATTACTCAAGTATACAATTGAACTATTCAAAACTAGCTATGACGTTGTATTTTTATTCATGGCGATACTAAATTTTACCAACCTCCAAAAACTGCATACTATACTGTATAATCAATTTTGTCATCTTAAACAAATGAAAAGTTAATTGTTTGTTACCTTATCATTTCTGAGTTTGTGAACTAAACGTTTACAATTTGAATATCTTTCCTTTAATCAAAATGTAATATTTTTTTGAGAAACAATGAGGAAGAAATTAACAATCTGTGATAAATGGCACCTAGAAACAAAAACTGCACGAGGATGGATTGAAGATGTGCCGCAAAATGAAGAGGCCATTTCAAGAAGAATGCGCTGCCACTTGAATTTGGTTCCCATAATACGCTATAAACATATTTTGGAAAAGATGACACAGGTTCCTTAACCCCACGGGTAGCAGAATTCCCCCGAGGTGCCACTTTTACGAGCAAATATTTTAGTGAAATGAGGAGATTTAGGTGCGAATTTCAAGAAATTACAGGGGACAGTGGGACTAAAAAGAAAACCGAAAAGGAAATAAATTCCACATTTTGAAGCATTTATCTGGCAGCGGCCCTGCCCTCACACCTGCGGCAACCGTTGGTGTCGCTGTTGACCCATAAGTCACTTCCGATGTCGTAAAAGAAGTTGACTCGTTGTTCTGCGAAATTGCATTCAAGGTGAGTGACCTGCGCTTAATTTACGTGACACGATGTATAATTATACGCCGCAAATATTTTCCATCAAGTTTTCAAATTTTTTCCAGAAATTTATAGTTTCGCTGTTTTTTTTCTCTAGTGGTAATTTTGGTAGTTTCGATAGCCTCCGGTCATCCGTTTGAATTCCTGGTGATTTAATGTGTACACGTGTAATAAGCTAAATCTCGAGTCACAAAAAAGGACTGACGTGAAAGGATGAAAAGGTGATAGGGCAAAGGTGGGGAGCACCTGGGCCACCTCTTGTCTAAAATCCAAGCTATTATTAATTGTGAGTTGCTGCACAGTGCTAAAATGCAGAATATTATGAGAGAATTGTCTCTTGTTTTTAATATACCGCAAAACAAACGAGGCGAATTTACCAGTGCAGGAGAAATATTAGTTATCTTTCGATGGTTTATTGCTGCATTTTCCTTTATATACAAACATTATGCATATTTCAAAAGAAACACGAAGAAAAATAAGAACTCAACTTTTGCAATGAAAACTTGGAGCATTGCTTAACCCATAAATACAACAGATGAAAAAGCCATAAACCTACTTTCATATCTTAGCATACATAGCATCGGAGAAAAGTCCATCAGCGAAAGATATTTTCACTTAAATCGTTGGTTTATATAGGATGGAAGAAACACCGCATAGTTTATACGGACCAAGATCACCATGCCTACCAATGGAGGCTGCGTTGCCCTGACAACGCGAGGCTTGATTTTCGCGTAGATGACCAATGATCGAGCAAAGCCATCATTTCGACCGAAAGATCAAAGGACGCGACACGAGGACACCCAAAGCACCAATTTTTTCTTGTAATTTAAAATACCGTCTATTTCCCAATCGACAACAAATTTCCCGGTAGAGGCGCAAAAAAAGATGACGACGACAATGGATTTCCATGGAGAGCTCAGATTGAAAAATCCCTTTTCAATGCCACGGATTAAAGGCAAGGAAAGAAAGCCACGATTAGGACAGAAATCATGAAAAATGATTAGCAATCAACGAGTAGATCCAAGTAGCCAAAAATCTGTTGATAAAATGGGAAAGCTTTTTGGAGCCTCTTAATATGGCTTACTAGCTGGGAAGTTCGGCATTGGTAATGGCAAAATTCCGTCTCTGTATTTCTTGCGGCCACACCGAAGCAAACAGCAATAATCACAAACATACGGAGCCCCGTAGCGAAAGGTCATTTTTTTATTTTTTATTTATTTTTTCGTTTTGTACGTGATGAAGCGTTGACGCAAAACGCGTACAAAACAAACAAAAAAATTTCTGCTACGGGGCTCCGTATAATACACTTGTACAAATAACTAAACAAACAAACAAACAAACAAGCAAATGCATACATCTCCTCTTTATATACAGTATATATACATACTGTATATGCCTTATACAAAAGTTGGAATGTTCAGAGGGCATGATGGGTTAAAGCAAAGAAAGTGTCGATTGTATAAACAGCCTTCATTCGCTCATCCTTAATTGAGCTTTAAGTTCTGAAGGAAAAACTATAGTAGCAAATTCTAGACGCATTCTTTTACGGCGAAATTTAGTTTAAAAAATACAATACAGACTTATAATTCAAGGTTGTAATGGTAGAGTGAGGTTAAGGCAACGAATAGGTTTTTTCTTTTAATATTTCTCCAATGAAGACATAAATTGGTTAACATAAAAACCTGGAACTCTGAGCACACACAGCGGAATTTATCTTTTTTTTTACCCACATGTGCGTATTTTTGTCACCGTCCCAAAGAAGGAGGACCATTAACATAATGACGGACAAATAGATCTGGAAATGTGGCGGGTCTACCAACGCCCCAACAGCGTTAAGATTAGATAATCTGGACTACTTCTGGCATTAAATGTTACCCAGCACGCGAGCTGATCCATTATGCCGTAAATCATGCAGAAATATCTCGAAAACATGAATTTTCAACATCAACAGAAATCCTATTTCACCGCAATCTAGATGCATATTGCAGCTACAACGTTGTGAATTTACCGGATAGCTCGCGTGCCAAAATATCAAGGAGATATACCGTTCATGTTCGGTCAATGAATGCAATCTGTCCGAGTAGTCCACTTTGGCGTCACCCTGTACGCGTTTAATTGCAACCGAGCCTCCATGCGGGCCCGGCCCAGTTGTTTTAATGTATCGCTCTGAATAATTTATGTCCAATTGCCATTTTATTACGACCATACATAATAAATAGCTCATGAATATAAAATGTCAGATTATTAGAGCATTTTATTGTATTAAATCCCATCATTTTCTCCCCGCGAATTCAACGCCAGCACGTTAATTGGAGTTAAAAGCGTATAAAACGCACGATTTTAATTACGGAAGAGAGGAGAGTCATTCAACCAGAACCAAGGTCGATAACGGTCAAGCCAGCCAATACTCCAATCTATAATCTGCATCGATAAGAAGAACAATTTTAATACTGCATTATTAAGTAATTCATCAACTGATTAATACTCAATTGGTTGTGATTAGTTAGCACCACGAGAAGAACGTTGTATTCGTATCCAACACTGCCGTAGAAAAGCCGTAGGTGGCTTTGCTACAGTAGCTCTTCAAAATTATAATTTAGTATATAATATAATATAAACCTAAATATATGAATATGGCAGGCTAAACCACTGCAATTTAATGTTAAAATGGAATATGTATTTCTGTGCTGAATCTGTTATAGGCTACACGAATACTGTATTGAAATTATTTGGAAGACATACAGACATGATGTTTGAATAGTCATTTCATCGTCTACCTCAATTAACTTAAAATTCACTTTGAGATAATTCGTAACCGTCACGTACTCGTAGTAATTTGAGTAGACTTAGTGTCAATTGAGTTGAGACTTCAAAGCTGCACAGTAAATTGAAACGCAACAGAAAACGTCCGAGTAAAAATGCCTAACTTTTTCCTGTGGTACAGGGTTATGCTGCCATCAGGTGACCAAACCAAAATGGCTGCTTCCCTGAAATGGCCATAAAGAGCAGGTGGTGATGCAATTATCACAGCTTTGGTTTTCCAAAGAGATATGATGCGCAATAGCAGAAATTCACCAATAACATTATGGATCACTTGTTGTGTATAACCAACAATTTTATTGTAATCACAACATACAGTGTACATGTACAAGAATATGAATGACAATACACGTCTTTGACGTCCTGTTGTACGCAATTTTATAGGGTGTTGTACAGATTTAGAATTCATACCAAAAAAATTCCGTCTCATTATTTCACAATCTCTGTAGTGCCTGATGCATCATTTACTTATATTAAAGTACTTAAAGTTATATGATTTGTTGTTTGGGAAAATTCAGTTAATGCAAAAATCACTATACCAAAATTTCAGGCAATTATTTAGATACAGAAAAACTGGTTTTCACGCATTGAATTTTCTATATTATGTTTGTATAGTGTAAAACGTACAAGCTGTAAAGCTTCTCTGGCTATTGCTTTTACGAGATGAACATCTATTTTCGAAGTTTGTGCTGAAAAGTTTCTCTGATCGGCGCATTTCTGGCATCTAGTCGCCTTGAATTATACAACTTCTCCAGATAGATTATACTTTTTATGGTTTCGTGTCGCGCTTCCGCACGTTGAAATGACACCAGATTAGATCATTTCCAGAATGTCAAAGCTTCTCGGAAAACGATTTCTGCGTTGGAAATGAGGTGTGGCCCATTTTTACGCAATTTCGATAAGTTAAGTGCACCTGAATCAAGGCAAATATAGTTTGGGATGAAAAACTCCCAGCTTTCTTTAATGCAAAAAAGTCATGTCATCACGCGGATAAATAAGATTTGAAATTGTTAGAAGGCAACTATGACGAGAAATAAGTGTAAAGGAAATAACCTCCATGGCACATTCAAACATCCCATTTTCCTACATATTGAAAAGGTTTTCGTCATTATTAAAAAAGGTGCAATGCTGATGAAACTAACTCGCATACACCTGTCTGTTTTTGCCTGATATTGCGCGCGGAGAAACCATCATTTTGACTTTGAGTATATTCTCTTCAGTTTATTAATGAGAAAAATATATAAAAATAAGAAATTGTATTTTCCGCCAATAACAGCTGATTTGCGGGGTTTATGAACAATAAAACGACTGTATTATGCCAAACTGTGACAGAAAAGTTAAATGATACATTAGGTATATTATAACATAATTCTCATACTGTTTAGGAATTAGTTTGTGATCGGTGCACCCTCTTCAAACTTCCCATCGATAATGTTAGCCTAAAACCAGCTATTTCCGAGTTATAAATCTGAGAAATACTGACACCTGCAATCAAATTTCGTTCCTTCGAGCCTGACTCCGTATTTGGACGCCCCGAATACAAAGTTGCCATCTTCTAACGCGCATGCGTTACAAAGTAACGCTGCAACTACCTCCCGGCGTTCTTTAACAGCCACAAATCTTAGTAATACCAAGATGGCGACCAGCCCCTCGCGGGGTTTTGCTCATACTCGATGCAAGAAAACGGGTTAATTCGGTGATTTAAAACGCCAATCAATTTACGCACGCTGCATATAAGCAAGCTCGAACCCAAATGACTGCTGTACATTGTACACGTATTCATTTTTTCGCTGTTCCGCTCAAAGCTGCATCGTGTTTTCACCCTGACTCAGATTTAGATTCAGAGATTAGGCAGCGCTGCTTTTTTCTTCATTACGCACGATGCAGTCCATATTTTATAATCTGGCTCGTATTAAATGACTTTATGGCTGAACCTGCCAGCAGCAATTTTATTCATTAATCATTCGCGAAATGTTTGTTGCTGCGCTTTTCATCTTAATTGCTCGTGCTGGGCCCAGATTTTAATACGGTGGGATATACTGTATTATAGTCCGTTCGCGGAAAACAAGGCTGTTGGAAGGATGGAGTCAAAGGTCATTTCGTAATAGGAGCTGATGAAGTTGAATTCATATAAGTCGGTCTCAACACACAATCTTGCCCACCATGCAAGAGAGTTCCTGACAGTAGCTTCCTCTATAACATGTCCCATATTATTATTTTTTTCGTAAGAGTACAAAAACTGTAATTACAGTACAGTTTTCTGAAACTTGCATCCCGATAAAATGAATGTGCATTGGACATTTTTTTTATAAAAACGCGGCATTTTGCTTAAAATTGGAAAAATGTGATTGTTTCATAAAATACAGAACAACCTATACATGTAGATTTATGAACTTAGTCACCGTGCTACCATTACCCTTAGTTTCCGAGTTCGTAAACTGCTTTTTTTATTTCCAGAAAAGCACGTTTATTTTATTACGTCACGTCCATTCATCTTTTGTAAAAAATCATTAACAAAACTCGGTAATAAATATCTTAAACCCAGTTAAATTGGAAATATATTCATGTCAGTGGGGAAAAAAGATCAATATTTTGCAAATTGTGCATGTAAATATTTTCGAAAACTACTAGAGAACGAATCTAAAGTAAATTATCCAATTATGCATTCTTTCCCATAATGCTATAGCTTGTTGAGTGTAGCCATAGAATTTTATCGCAAATGTCCTTAATTTTCAATTCAATTCAACTCAGTACCCTACTATCAGTAAATAAATACCATGTGGTAGGGGGGTGTAATCCATCAACC
>JAQGBX010002875.1:0-18829 GCA_034698745.1 Megaphyllum sjaelandicum
GTATTTCCAAAATACATTGCGATGAAATGTATTTCCAAAATACATTGCGATGAAATGTATTTCCAAAATACATTGCGATGAAATGTATTTCCAAAATACATTGCGATGAAATGTATTTCCAAAATACATTGCGTAGAAATGTATGTTCAAAATACATCGTGAATCTATTTCATAATTAGAAATGTATTTCAAAATGTTTTTCCTAAAATACATTGCAAATGTATTTCACCCATTGAAATGTATTTCCAAATATATTTGAAATACGTTTGGAATACATTTCCTTTCAATGTGGGTGACCCCCACATGTTTGCCGCCTAGAGACCCCCTAGCGGCAAACATGTGGGAATGTCAGGGCGAACCATGACAGTATGATGTTTTAAAATGTTAAAACGAATGTACTGTAATTGCATGACGTTTTAAAATTCAAAAGTTTAACAACCCCACTTAAAAAAAATTATACAGCATATGTTAAATTTTTTTGGTGGTCACTTTTAACAGGTTTTACTGTATTTAAAAACATAGTCCTCACCTTAGGTGTATTTGAAAAGGATGTTCGTACTTGGCCCAGGAGAGCGCTATGTAGCTCTTCTTCTGAACTTTTATATCGATGTTGGCAAATTATCTCGGACACGTTGTCAAATCTATACCTTTTTTTCCTATTTTGTGCTAAAAGTAGGTTGGTTTTTTTATTTGGGTATTGAACGGTGTCGGCTTTTCTCTTCCTCTTTGGCTTTATCGAGATGAATTTGTAGGAAATGACAGGCGAATCCCAAAATTGAAGCTGGCAAACAGATCTAAGCTGTCTGAATTCATACGCTAGCATCTTCTAGGCCATAATTTCATTACCATTCAATAGGACTTTTCTACACCATGGCTCTTCCCACTTTTTTTTTTTTTTTTTTTAGTTCCGGTACTTTTTCACGTTGAAATTTTCTAGCGCGAATATTTGTCTGGATTCTCCGGGGAATTTCCCCTTCCATATTAAACTTCTTTATTTAATCTTCTTCTTAATCTTCGTCATGGCACCTTGAGATACGGATTGTCGGATCGTTGAAAGTTTATCGATAATTGAAATATTTCTTATTCGTACCATCCTTTAGCATAAACAGTCGGTAATTCGATAATAAATCATGACAGTATTAATGATATAATGTTGAGGTAATATTGTCCGTAATGTTTGCGAGTCGCTAGAAAATCTTATGGACAATATTCGTGAAAATTTTGTAATTTTTTGGGTTGAAAGAAATTAGCTCAGTACTGAACTTGTAATATGGAAGTAAGCATTAAGGGTTTCCAAAGACTTGGAAAACCTGGAAAAGTCAGGAAACTTAAAATTTACCTGGAAATGTCAGGGTTTATTTTTAAAAAGTTAGGGAAATTCAACGCAGTCATGGTTATCAAAAGTTAATACTTCCACAAGGTTATAGCTCAGTGCCCATTTTCCGAGTCGAAATTTGCAAAAAAAATTTCCACATTTTCGGAGTACAGATTTGCACAATTGTCCACGTTTTTCATGTACAAATTTACACAATTTTTCACGTTTTCTGAGTTTTAATTTGCAAAATTGTCCACGTTTTTCGAGAACCAATTTGTACAATTGTCCACGTTTTCCGAGTACAAATTAGCAAAATTGTCCACGTTTTCCATGTACAAATTTTCAAAATTATCTACGTTTTCCATGTACAAATTTTCAAAGTTCTCTAGGTTTTCAGAGTACAAAGTTTCCACATTTTCCGGAAAGAATACAAAATTTTTCCATTTTAATTAATAAAATGTGAATGCAAGTTTTTATATATTTTTATAAAAAAACATTTTGTGTTAATTTTCAAAATTGTGTCAGTTTTGGAAAATGTCACTTCTTGACCCGATTGTCAATTGATTGTCAGGGGAATTTTTTTAAAACCTGGAAAAGTCAGGGAAGTTGAAAATGAAATTTCTGGGGGAAATCTGTTTAAGCTCATGTTCAATTTCGTGGTTGTCAAATTTCTAAGTTACCTGAATTTTAGTTTGTTGCGGATTAAATTATATCTGAATTGAATAATATATTCACGATATTCAATTTTAGCTGGCTTTTACTAAACTATTAATACGAGTTTATCTAAACAAATTAAAATGTTTTTAGGAAATATGTTCGTCTCGAGCAACCATAAATCGCTTATTTCAATACATCATATACCAATAAATCTTTCCTGTTGGCAGTCGAGGTTTTTTTGCTATCAATATTCAGTAGAGGCATTTTTCAGGTATGTTTGCACATTCTTTTGTGGTCAACAAAAACGCCGCAAGATTTCAGTTATGAAAGAAATGCATAATATGGTTTCAGTAGATATTTTTTTTATTTTTTTTTTGGCTAGACTGATGCACTGAGTTTTGCGCTGAGAGTCAATTTGGGGATAACTTTGGATACAGTAAAACCTGTTAAGAGTGACCACCAAAAAAATGCTGTGTTATTTACTATACACGGGTGGTCACTATACAAAGAATGCCTGAATTAAATTTAAATGATGAGCATGTACATTGCACTTATAGGCCTACATGTAGATTGTAATACACGTAGTAAAAACCACAAAACAATACAGAATCATCATTGGTCACTGTACACAGGACACGTAGTAAAAAACCACAAAACCAAAAAAGTTCAGAATCGTCATGTCCAAGGGTTAAAGCAAGATGTAACGTGACTCATCCGTTATCTGGTCACTTTTTTAAGATACATATGCAATGTAAAAATTGCAAAAAAAAGACAATACACACTGGTCACTGTACACAATAGACAGGTGGTCACTGGTCACTATACGGAGAATTTTTCTGAAGGAAATGTACAATAGAGAAAACCATACACTAAAAAGCGGGCAGCACAAACAAGTGGTCACTTTTCAAGGTTTTACTGTATTTTACTTTCGAAATAATGGATGGCCGCGTCGTTTGTATATTTATTGTTACAATGTTCAACTTCGTAATAAGCTTTACAATTTTTGTTCTGTTAATTTGTTTCCTTTGTCACTTATTTAGATCAGTATTCGAGCAAAATTTGTCAAATTTATTTCGTTTAGACATACTTTTTTGTTGGTACCTTATGTTTTACTCGTTTATTCAGTTTTTTTTAATACGGTATTCATACCGTATTTTTTACGGAATATTTTTATACGGGAAATTTTTTGATATAACATTTAACGCATCGCACTCTTGTTATTGCTGTCTGCTAAATTTCTAAAAAAAAATATTGATTTTTGTTTGGGCGTCGACCGCGTTACATTTTATAGCACCTGCATTTATCAGAAATGAGTTTAAATTTAATTTTGCCTACGTCATGACCATATGCTTACTTTATAAATCGATTCAGTTTCTTAATGAGTCATTAAACAGGGGACTATTATTACAAATTAAATAATCTTTTGGATGATAGGACGTGAAAGAGTGATGAACTATTGTTATTTGCAGGGATCCCAGCTGTCCTGTAAATCCTATATTGTCCTATATTTTCGATGATGTCCTATATTTTGATAAAATGTCCTATAAATCCTATATTTTTGTCATATTTTTTTTTATAAAATTTAAGGGCTGGAAGGAAAAAATTAATTGGTTAGGGGCGATCCATTTATTATCCTCATGGCCTACTGTTTGGTCTGCAAATGACCTAGAAACAAATGTGTAGCCCCTAAAAAAGGAGCCCATTTTTATACGAGTAGAAATTTTCCACATTTTGGGAGTACAGATTTCAAAATTTTCCACGTTTTGTGAGTACAAATTTGCCATAGTTGCAATAGTGGAAATTTGCCAAATTTTCCGTGTTTTCCAAGTGCAACTTTTTGAAATTTTCCGTGTTTTTCTAGTGCAACTTTTCCAAATTTTTCGTGTTTTCGTAGTGCAACTTTTCCAAATTTTTCGTGTTTTCCTAGTGCAAATTTGCCAAATTTTCGGTGCTTTCCTAGTGCAAATTTGCCAAATTTTCCGTGCTTTCCTAGAACAAATTTTCCGTGTTTTCCTAGTGAAAATTTGCCAAATTTTGCGTGTTTTCCTAGTGAAAATTTGCCAAATTTTGCGTGTTTTCCTAGTGAAAATTTGCCAAATTTTCCGTGTTTTCCTAGGACAAATTTGCAAAATTTTCCGTGTCGAAATTTTTCGCGACAATGGTGAATGCACATCGTAGTGTTGTGATGTCCTATTTTTTGGGGCAAAATTTCCCATAAATCCTATAGTCAAGCTTAAAAGTGGCTGGGATACCTGTCAATATGAAATTCCCATTTTCTACATGAAGTTGCATGTATCTATCTATAAAGTGAAACCACGAAATGCCTTATGGGCTTTTAGTAAGCCTTGCGTTTCAGCAACGCCTTTTATTATTATATCGAGATAACATTGCTATAAGAGGAAAGGAAAAGAACACATTTTGTCTTTTTTAAACTTTCTTAAGTAATTATGAGTATTTCATGCTGCCGATAATTATTAGTATTTTTCCAAGATCTGAATCTTAATGACCGCCATTGTGAATCGAGGACATCCACGTGACTCCGTCATATTGTTGTCAGATTTTGGACTACGCGCGCAGTTCTCGATTGAAAACAAATGCAAAAATTGACACGAATTTGGATCTATTGATCGATCGGCGCAATTGGAACGTGTTTTTTTTTATTTTTTGGTAACCCAAGGTTAGCAATGGCCTTGGAGAGGAGCGCATTCCCTAACAGAAATTGATACATTTCTTGACGAGATTTCATCGCCAGAGTGCGCTGCTGGTTGTCACGTTTTCTCCCAGCAACATCACGGGTTCATGATCTTAATAATTTCACAGAATGCAAATTCCCATTGTAATCCGAGTAGGCCTACGTCCGAAAAAAGTGTTCGAAATTATAAAAATAACGTTCGAAGGTAAAAATAATTTAGAAAAACATTGAAATTTAGTAAAAACAAACGTTCGAAATTTCTGAAAAAAAATGTCCACAATTTTTCGATAATTTCAAAAACTTCAGCTAAGTTTACTCTTAAGATTTTCCATTCTTGAAAAAAATGTTTTTAGATAATATAAATAATCCAGGTAGTTTTAAAGACTTAATTAACCGCAACCAAATGTTCCTTTATTTGGCTCATAAAGGAAGATGAAGGAAATAAAAATCCTAATCAGGCCGACAACGACAAAATATTATTTGCACGATTTTTGCTTATCTTGCTCAATTAATTAACTCGAGCTAACACGTTTGTCTTTTTTAAATCCTAAACCATATAACAAATCGTAACCAGGAAGACAATGGGAAAACAACCTATTGTTTGCGCCATTATTTTCGGGATGATTATTTTCTATAACGTTATACGATTCTACGAAATGAGAAGAAAATTGGGAAATTAAGTCGATGAGTCGTTTAAAAAGCCATATTAAACTCAAAGTAGATTCGCTTCCGTGCATCTTTAATCGCGTTACTGTTTTGCGGTTGTGAGCTCATCGTAAATTAAATAATCGTAAATCTAGACGAATTTAATTTTCTATACCTTTTATTTTTGGAATGACCGAGAAATGCACGTTGGCATAACGCGATGACCCCATTCCATACACATTCGCATTGTTTGTCCTCCTTTGGAGAGATTTTGGTTGAATAATATTGACGTTTTGGGTCAGCTGACTGTCATTCCATGCGATGTCAGAGACGAAAAGTTTAGTTTATGCTGTGAAGTAATGGAAGTATGTGGAAAAATCAAGTCATAATTGGAAAAGTGAAGAGTTTTGGTTGAAAAATTAGTGGGTTTCTTTGCGGTGAAAAACCGAATTTTTGTCGGTTGAGAAAGCTGTAGTGTTTTTGATGGAATAACGCATAGATATATTGAAAAGGTCTCATTTGGTAAAATAGCGAGGGTTTTTTGAGAGAATTAAGGTATGGTGGAGAACTAATTTCAGTTCAAAATTTGGTGAGGCTGTACTGATTTTGGTGAGAATGTATGGCGTTTTTGGTGAAAATGTATGGTGTTTTTGGTGAGAAAATGTAGTGTTTTCCATTTCAAAGCGAAGGATTTTTGGTGAAAACGTGAGTGCTTTTTAGTTGGGAAATAGCGAGATTTTTTCGAAATATAATTGAAATGCACTATTTGTTTATCCGTTATTATAACGTAGGCCTATAGGTAACGTTTAAGTACACTGGTGCCCAAAAATACTTGAGTACTAACAGTCAAATTTGCCATCTGTTTTATTATACAGTTCTCCATTGTTGTTACTTTTTGTATAGTCGAACTGAAGAAGCAATGTACCAGAAACGCTCCAGTCTATGCAATTGGCCATTAACATATATTTAACACACGCTGTTTGATCCTGTTTCTGATGTCTGCTGTATCGGGTGATTGGTAACCTCACTGTGCGGAACGAATACCAAAAAAGTATATGTATATAAATTATTGAAAAGAAGGCATTGGAGAAAGCAAAAACTTTTAATAAAATTTACGAAATGGTGTTATTTGTGGTAAAAAGTGCTCGATAAGTAGGCCTCGTGACGCTTCAGCTGAAAGACTTTTCAAGCCTTGGTTGAAGATTTTGTTCGTTGGTAGCAAATAAGGTCGCAGCTGCGCTTTTTCGAGTACCGTACATGTATCAATACAATGGCCAGTGTAAATTGGTGCTTGTTGTAAGAAATTCGTGAGGTTGCTTCATTTGAAATTATATAGTTTTTGGGCCTATGGATACTGACCGTATCGAGACGCGATATTTCTGCCCTGTTTTTTTTTTAGTAAATTTACGAAATTGCACGATTTCATGTCTTCTTTTTCAATACAATAACTGTTTTTGGTCGTTGTTTAAATAACGGTTTAAACCAGTGTCATTTTAAAAGACAAAATGTTTGTTTAAAAGAAAAAAAAATTCAATTTTAGGAAAACCGGAATTGATGTCATTTTAAGGAAATAATCATCATGCCATTAAAAAAAATGTACAGTGTTTTTTTGCAAAAGATGTCATGTTAAGGATGAAAATGACGTCATTTTTCGACCATTCCGTTTTTAATTGGATATAATTTTCTTTAAAATGACGTCTTCAGAAGCTACTTCATCCGAAAAAAGCTTCATTTTTAATCCAAATTATCTTTTTTTTAAAAATCGTCTGTTTTTGGGCACGCATATTTTTCCTTGAAATGACATTTTTGGTTGTCATGTTCTGTAAATTTAAGCCTGGTTTTTGTTTGTCTCATTTTTTTTTGTCGTCATTTTATGTCATCTTTTTCTTCTAAATGACGCCAATTTAGTCACTTTTCTTGTGAATGGCGTAATTTTGTCTTTTATTTTCGGTCATCTTAAAAACGAATTTAATTTTTGTTTTATGACGTCACTTTTAAGTGAAATTTGCAATATGGGCGTCAGTTTTGGCTTACTTTCGTTTTCTTTTTTAAATGTTCTCAGAAACAGGTCCGAAAATTATATAGTTTCTTTTTGGTCATCATTTTCCTTATCATCGTCGCTTCCGTTATTAACGATGAAATTGACATAAAATTGGGTCAATTTCATTCATTCATTGTCCCGAAACGAGAAAATTAACTATCGATGCGTGCAACAATTTCGCTATAGCTGGAAGGGAAAAGTGCTTCTTTTTAAAAGTTTTGGCACCTGTGAGATGGCGATGAGCTTCCTGGTCAATTTTACTTTCAGGAATGCGTTTTTGGGGAACTCAGGGTGAAAAGCGGTACCCTTCGGGCTAGTATATTCTTTTGTAAGTTTTGTATTTTCCCTTCGAATGGTGAGTTACGTGTCCAAAAGGGGAAGAAGCTTTTGAAACCCATGCTCTTCGTACTAGTATGAAATTGTAGACTAGTTTTTTGTGTCCTTTGTGATGGTTCATAGGTTGCCAGCACCTGAACGTCTGGGTTGTGACCCTTTATATTTATCGAAAACACGTGTTTTTCTCTAGTAGCGCCATCTAGCGAGTTATTTGAGCACAATGCAGGTGGCGCCACCGCCCGTCCATGTACCTTTATAACGATTATGTATCATTTATTTTGTAAACAGTGCCTTTCGTATGTCCTACTGAAAAAGTACTTTCTAAAGTCAGACGTAATTCGCTGAAGACAGTTTCACTAGCTCAAGAAAGTATAATATACAGTATAGCTGGTAGCCCAGTGAAGACAGCTTCATGTATCATCATCAAACGCCAATGGCATCAAATGCCATCTACTCAAGACAATATGATATATCACCTAGTAAAGACAGTATGATGCATCATTTACATGTAATTAAGACAATATTACGTATCATCAACTGAAGACATCATGTTGTATCATCATGAAAATTAGTGTAATGTTTCATCCATTGAAGGCATGCTGTATTCAGTAAGTGTAGCATCCAGTAAATGTTGTTGATGTATCATTCGCCGAAGACAGCACAGCAACCCAACTAATCCAATAAAGGATGACTGAAGGACAGTCTTAGCTGTCACCTGTTGCAGATAGTATGACGAATAGTATATGATTCATTGAAAACGGTCCAATGTTTCATTCACTGTCGACAGTATAACGCTTCATCCAGTACGACATCTAACCTTAATATTTCGTTCACAGAAGACAGTTAAAATTGATGTATCATGTAATGAAAACAGTATGACGCCTCGTTTACTGAAGGCAGTGATAACGCATCAACGCATCTCCTCCGCAGTAGACGGTGTGCTGTCTTGATAAGAGATCTCGATGTTGGATATATGACCTCGCTGAATTTTACATGATTTTCAATCAGGAAACGAAGTTTATTCGATGGAAGCACTGTTCTGTCCTCAATATCTTCCGGTTCTGCGAATTTAGGTGTTGTTCCCAAGTCCAGGATGTCTTTCGCCAGTAGAGCAAATGCTCTAAAACAATATCCGGTATCGCCTTTTCGTGCGTGACAGGAAACTTATCCCTTAAAAAAGTGTCACTCTTGACTATCTTGAATACGAGTTCCTTCACCCCTTGAAATGTGCTCATTTTTCAAGCACGAAAATTGCACCTAGCTAGCTGTCTTTCGATTACCTTATTGCGGTTTGCCGCATGCGCTTTTTTATTTCTGCGGAAATGAGTTTTTGCTCCACCCTCGAGCACTTTATTATCATTACGCTCGTAATTTGAGTTTGGCGAGATTTTTTTGTTGAGAAAAATGTTTTCTGGTTGATTATTGCCCTTTGTAAGGGTTAATATGATGTAAGGAGCGCCCTCTGGCAGTGAAATTCGAAACAAGGTGTCATGGCGGCCGCTCGGTTTTTGAGGGGGAAAGGTTGGGACGTCTCATGACGATATCATGGGAAATGATTTTTTATGTGTTATAGGGATTTCGTATTCTCGTTTTATTCAATTTGCCCCTTGTTATATTTTTAATTCACCGGAAATTCTGAAAAAAAAAAATCCAAATTTAGAAGAAACGCTCGAAATTGGGGAAAAACATTTCGAATTTTGAGAATAAAACGTTCAAAATTTAAGAAAAACGTTCGATAATTTGAAATTTACACTTTCGATGTAGTGAAGAATGTTCGCAATGTAGGAAGTCTATGGGAAAAATTATAAATTGACTCGTTTAAAATTTGGTTGCAATACATTGAACCCCCAAACCTAGAAAAGTCAGGGAACTTGAAAATGTCTGGAGAAATCATGGAAGAATGGCTTATTTTGAAAAAGTCAGGGAAATCCAACGTAATCATGCATGTTGTTGTCATCCAAAATTAATGCCTCTACATGGTTACCTCAGGGATAACTTTCCAAGTAGAAATGTGCAAAATTTTCCAAGTTTTCCGAATACAAATTTGCAAAATTTCCCACGTTTTTCGAGGACAAATTTGCAAAATTTTCCAGATTTTCCGAATACAAATGGCAAAATTTTCCCTCTTAACCGAAGACAAATTTGCACGCGTTCCACGTTTTCTGAGTAGAAATTTTCAACATTTTCCGAATATAAAATTATCAAATTTTCAGCATTTTTTAAAATTTGTTTAAACTTTTCTATGTATGTTAATTTTCCAAATTGTCATTAGTTAATTTTGAAAAATGTCAAATTTTGTCATTGGTAAGGATTTTTTTTAAACCTTGAAAAGTCGGGGAAGTTGAAAATGAAATTTCTGGGGGAACCCTGCATTAATTACAATTAAATTTACTATGCAAGATTTATTTCGCTTAATGTTGAATAATTCGGTTCCACTCGCCGCTTCTTCGGGTAGTGGTGATGTAAATATAGGGAATAATTCATAACGGTTATTTACAACCGAAAACACTTTCTGTTTTTCAAAACTGGTCGTTACAGAAGAACCAGGAAAAAATACGAACTTTTAAAAATAACGGACGCCGTTGTTAATCGTCGCACGTTTTTTTTAAACAATTTGCGAAATGCTTAATTTTTCGACCCCGAACACGAGCGTTTCACTGAAACGGGTCAAACGGAACGTGTTCGTTGATGCAAACACTTTCACCTTTTTCGTCCAGGGCGCTATTTCCGACTCGTTATTAAAATTCAATGAAATTCCTCCGAATGTTTTGGCTCAATGTTTCTCCCGTGAGATCGTCCGTATAGAGCTATAACAGCTCTGACAATGGGTGTGTTTTAGCTGATTAGATGTCATTATCTTTCCCTATGGACTATTTTGGCCTTTTTATTTGGATAATACATGTATATTATGCATATAGGATCCACACCCGTAATTTGCCAAATCCCAAATGAAACATTTTGGTTAATTACCTACTGAATGGAGTCTGTTGTACAGCAGGTAATTGTTTTAGCAGGGAGAAGTCAAAGAAGAATGGCTTATTTTGAAAAAGTCAGGGAAAGTCAGGGTGACCATGCTTTTGCATGGTTAGCTCAGGGCCCATTTCTTGAGTAAAAAGTTGCAAAATTCTCCACGTTTTCCGAGTACAAATTTCAAGAAAAGGTTTCACGTTTTCACAGTACAAATTTTCAAAACATTTCCACGTTTTTAGAGTACTAATTTTCAAAAAATTTCCACGTTTTCAGAGTACAAATTTTCAACAATTCTCTACGTTTTCCGAGAACAAATTTGAAGAAGTTTCCACGTTTTCAGAGTACACATTTTCAAAAATTGTTCACGTTTTCAGAGTACACATTTTCAAAAATTGTTCACGTTTTCCGCGAGGACAAAATTTAAAAAATTCCCACGTTTTCCAAGGACAACATTGCTAAATTTTCCACGTTTTCCGAGTACATATTTTTTAAATTTTTTCTATGTTAATTATCACAATTGTCATTAGTTAATTTTGCAAAATGTGTAATTTTTGACATTATCATTGATCAGGGAAATTTGTTTAAAACCTGGAAAAGTCAGGGAAGTTAAAAAATGAAATTTCTGAGGAACCCTGAACCATACATGTATACTTTTGTATAGTGTTGCTAGAGGAACGTCTCGTTCTGTCCAATAGAACGTTTAATTCTCAATGAATCTATTTATTGAGTCATATTTATTGAATCATATTTAAAATTATTAATTTTTTTAGTTCATTAGCTAATCGAATTTACTTTATACTTATAACGGGAGCAAGAAACTATTGAAAAAACGTACTGTCTCACAGGGTGCCGATTTAACGGGCCATTATCTCGAAATTAAAACAATGTTTCGTTAATTGTAAATTCACCTGAGATTGAGTCACAAGTGAAAAATGTTGTGGGATGATCCACGCCTAATCCGTTCGGATGACGACCGGAAACGCGAGTCAGGTAAAAGTGAAGTTGCCAGCTAATTACATTCGCATAGGTTCAATGTCACGGAAGCTAGCCGTTTCGGCATGACTAAATTCACAACGTGAAAGTTATAGTTTTTGATATTTAATATAAGAGGTTATATGGCGCCTATAAAAAGAGACTTAACAATGGCCGAGCTGCGAAAACAATGCCAATAATAATTATCTTTTTTGTTAGGGGACGAAATTCTTCCTCCCCTATAACGAAATTGAAGCAGAAAACAATGGAAATTACTAGTTTATCGCTGTCTACGAAACGAGGATAGTGTCTGAACGGAGGATGACTAATGACGAACCAAAAAGCTAATTGTCAAAAGCAATAAAAGAAATTATAGCTGAGGAATTTAGATACGAAGACCAGATTAGGAAACAATGAAGCAGTTTTGAAATGGGCTTATCTGAACATTGGTCAGATTAACGGATCTTTGCTGGTCAGTTTCGTAACGGACCAAGTTGAACCTGTTTTAAAAAGTACTGGCTTCCGGTTAGTCGAAACCTAGCTGTACGGTGCACTTCGTAGTACTTTTTATGGAAAAAAAGTATGGTCTGTGAAAAAAATTCGATTTAAAAATCTTGTTTGTTATTTTATTACAACTCTAGCGTTTTCTGGTACTCTTTTTCATGGCATTGATAAACTTGGATATTTCCCACAAAAAATACTTTTCAGTAAAATTTGTCCTTTCTATGACAATTTTATCGCCTTTCTAAAATGCGGAGTATACCCAGGGTTCCCCCAGACCTGGAAAACCTGGAAAAGTCAGGGAAATTCAACGTATAGTCAGAGCAAATTTGAAAAATTTTCCACATTTTCTGAGTAAAAATTATCAAAATTTGCCACTTTTTCCGAGGACAGAATTGCAAACTTTTTTGACGCTTTCAGAGTAGAAATTTGCAAAATTGTCCACGTTTTCCGAGGACAAATTTGGAAAATTTCTCCACGTTTTCCGAGGACAAATTTGGAAAATTTCTCCACGTTTTCCGAGGACAAATTTGCAATTTTTTTCCACGTTTTCCAAGGATTTGCAAAACTTTCTACATTTCCCTAATACAAAATTGTCGAATTTTCAAAATTTATTCATGCAATTTTTTTTTCTATTTTAATTTTCAAAATTTCATTAGTACATTTTGCAAAATATTTTACTGTGTCGATTTTGTAAAATATGGCAATTTTTGACATTTTTTGGTCAAGGAAATTTTTTAAAACCTGGAAAAGTGAGGGAAGTTAAAAATGAAATTTCTGGGGGAACCCTGGTACCTTACATGTGGTAAAACTGAATTTATGAACACTCTGGAATTTGAGTGGAATTAAATTATCTCGACATAAAATATACGTAAAAACTAGTTAAATTACTAGAAGAACTTGACATCCTGAAGCATTAATGACTCCGAATAATAAATGCTGTATTTTTGGACACCTTGTAATTTTGTCTTAAATACAGGGTGTCCGTGATTTATTGGAGTAATGCATATGGCAGAACTTGTTAAATTTCTCTAAGAATTGTATGACATATCCTGTAATTTCGTTTTCACATTTACGGTGCCTTAAACTCTCCTAGCGATAAATGGAGATGAGGACACTCTGAGATTTGGTCTAAATACACTCAGGGTGTTCTAAAAACATCTGTAATAGATGTTAGAACTGGATTTGAGGGAACTTTTCCAAGATAGACGATAGTGGAACCGAGACAAACTAATAGCACAATGGCATCACGCGTTTATTTTGTTGTTGTCAGAATTGCAATTGAAGGGCAGGACTTCCGGTTTATTGCGATGGCCAATAAAAACACACTGCTATGAACAGGATCGATCTTCTCGTTTTCATCTCGCATTGTGTGACACCAGTGTCATAAGCACGAATTAAGTTGAATAGTTCCATGTCATGTTTTGTTGTAACGTTAAACCGAGACTGGCACCGATTCAAGGTGAAAACGATTCAATTTCACTGACTTTTGCTGTTTGGTTTTGGCAGTGTTATCACAAGTGTGACAAGAAACAGGCGAGACTTGAGTATGGAGAAAGGTACTGCCATCAAACGTAAATCAAACGGATATGGACCATGTTTCCCATTGGTTTTTGATTAATAAAAACAATTGAAAGCATGATATTTTCTGCATGGAATTTTTCGAATATAGTTTTAGGCATAAAATTGAATATTTTCGATAAAAATGGTTTTTCTTTCTGTAGTTAACGAAGAGAAATAACTAAAAATTGTGAATTTCAAATTGTTTTTACTATGAAAATTATACTACGAATAAAAAAAAAGTGATTTTCTCATAAACTTTTAAGTCTTCTTCTTTGTTAAAATTGAGTAGTTTTGAGAAAATTGTCTTTTTTTGTTTAGATTTTCAGAAAATAGTCTTTATTATTATATTTTGTGTCGTTTTTGTTTGGGTAAAGAATCTCTTTTTGGAAATTGTGCCGTTTTTTTGGATTTATCGTTTATGAGATCATTGCTTTTTTGTTTGTTAAAATTGCGTACATTATTTTAAAAACTAACTTTTTTTTATTCAAATTTCTATCAATTTTCTTTGCAAAAATTGTGGCTTTTAAGGATTTATTGCCTCGTTTGTGGGATAATTGTTTTTTTTATTTCTTAAAATTTGTAAAGTATTTGAGAAAATTGCATGTGGTGTTGATAATTTTTTGTCGATTTTTGAAAATAATTGTACTTTTAATGAATAAATTGTTGCGTTGCCTTTTTTGATGAATGTACATGCAAGTTGATTAAATATTTTTTTTATTATCAGAAAAATTTGAGAAACTTGCCTTTGTAATTTGTTGAAATTATGCAGTGTTTTAAGGAAATTTAAGATTTTAAGGGAATTGCGTTTCGGAGAAATGTAACTGCCATTGTTATTAATTGAAATTGTGTGGGTTTTTTGTGGAAAAATTGTCAACCATTTCCCCTCAATTCGTCTTTCATTGACGCAATTTAAATTTATTTTGTTTAAATAATCATTTATAATTATAACTATACTTGTGTATACAGTATACGGAAGCCGTCTAGTGCCTATAGTATTTTTCCACGTATATTTCCTATTTCCTTTCGTGATTAATTGCTTCGGATTTTTGTCTATTACGCCGTTTGAACTTTTAATTTCCTGCCAACATTCGACACGTGACATCCTGTACCGGAAGTGCGACACATGCAGATACCGTCGCTACATACAGCTTCTATACACCGCATTTATTGCACGTGCATTTTTGAAGAAATTAAACGGCGAGCCGTTTATTAGAAGAAATACTAGGGTTAATCAGAAGGAAGTTTTACGAAAAGACACTTTTGGTAATCGTGAAGTCACGTGAGCAAAGGGATGGCTGCATTTATTGGTTTAAAAACAACGATGTTCTTGAGCGAGTTTTTCTTGTTTTAATTAATTAGCGTGTCGAGTTTACCCAGGTGACTTTACGACTGCTAAAAGTGCCAACAGGAAAGCTTGTGTCTGAGTACCTCTAATTAAATGTTTTATTTAAGTATTAAGGTTCGTGCGATTCTCAATGTCACGAATGACTCGTTAAGAGCTAGCAAGGCCTTCAAGGATAATTTCCTCGTTTAATGGGCAAAACTTGTGAGACTTGACTTTGAAAACTCGCCCAATTTTTTCCTTTATCATATTGGTTAGAATGAGGCTGACGTGGGCATTAATTGCCCAAATTTAATTGGGCATTGAGCCAGAGTTTTTTGAATTCCATGGTGCCATCGAACAGCTCGTTTTGGTCATTTCATGGGTGCTGTTTTTCTGTTTGTTCTTGTTTATTGACACCGCCCATGGCTCTTATGGTGCTTGGAGATAATCGTGCCGAGGGTGGCGCTGTAGGTAACCCAAATTTAGAGAGCCCTCTACCCCAAATTTGTATTCTGGGAACATAAAATCTGGTTGCTACAAGATCTCTGGATTGTTTGTTGAAAACCGTTAACTAGCTGTTTCCTAAAAACCATTGAATTAATGCTTGGAGATCGTCGACATGTTAATTGGAAACGATTACATTGTGCCCTGAAGCTCTTTGACTACTACTTTATCTAATCGAGTATTATCTGGTGATTTTTGCCTATTATTCGATGATCATTGACTTATTATTTTGAAGATTTTTGACTGTTTCCTAAAGACCAATAAAATCTGTTAACCCGAAAATCGTAGTTTTTTTCTCTCACCGGATGTCGCCAGTGATCAAAACTAGTGAAATTCAATTTTCTTCTCCTTAATTTACTCTACCAGTACATCGTAATAAAAGTTAATTGTCGCGTGACTCACACTTAATTAATCGGCTGATGGAAATTGCTCAGGTTTAATTAAAACAGGGTGGGGAAATTAGCGGATGACAAAAGCCTTAGTTCAGCTTATTGATCAGGATATGACATTTCCCTAGTTTTGTTAGCGACAAACCCTGAGTTATTTTTAGGCGTTGTTACGAAATTCCCCGAGGTTACTACGGAGTGTTTACGATGATTTCCATAGGAACTCTCCCATTGAAGCCTCCATGTTTTCTTTTGTTTTTTACTTATAGGATTCATGGCATGTTTAAATTCATACATGTTTGGAATATCAGATGAGTGAAGCGAACAAAATCGACCGCTATGTTGAATTGAGCGCAGGAATTTTTTATGGTAATTAATCAATTGTTCGTTGTTAACTGTACAAATGTTAACTTTATCGAAATTCACGATAAATTTGAGAATTTATTTTCGAAATGGTTCTTTTTCCCCCCCGTTTTTTTCAGAAATTTAATTGAATTTTTTGAAAAGCGATGCAGTTTTAAAAAATTCTTTTATAAAGGAAAAAAATAAACTTTTGACAAAACTGGTTTGTTTTAAAATACTTTTTCCAAATAATAAAACAAATTTTCTATTTTTTTTAAAACAACCAAACTTTGCATATTTTTCAAAAATTGTTTGTTTTCATATATTTTTAAACAACAGAAATCATGATAAAATTTTCCAAATGACACAATTTTTTTCTTAAAAAAAACCTATTTTAAATATTTTTTAGAAAATTGACAGAATTGAAGAAAAAAATGTTGACACTCTTTGAACCAACGTAAGTTTTTAGCAAAAAGAAAAAAAATTAATAAAAGGAAACTTTTTGAGAAAAAAAAACCTAAACGTAACTTTTTTAGTCAGCCATCAGCATTATTTTAACAAGCGCTAATTCGTTGTTTACGTCGTATTTTTCAGGATCTTGAGTCGCGACCTTAGCGCGAGCGTCATTGCTAACAATAAAAAAAACATTGCCTTAATTTGACATGTTAGTCCTGCATAAGCAAAAAAAAAAAAAAAAATTCAAACTCACTTTTATTGTCGGTTATTATCTTGATCAATTGCTGATGGCTGTGTTTTCTGGCTCTTGTTGATGACGCATCTCTGAAGAGAGAAGGTTGGATTAGTTGACGTCAGGCGATTAAGGATTAATCGTCGATGACGTCAACAGCTTTTCTTCCAATCGCTGACTAAAACGTCACATGGGCAAAAACTTGTTTTGTGGAGGTTGTTGAAATGCCAAAAATTTCAATCCTCATTTTTGTGTTTTGGTAGCATCGAGTGTCGTGTTAATGCATTTGTGTAACAACAGTATCAAAGCACAGTATAACTGTGATCAAAGAAGATATTTAGCGGATATTGACATTTAATTCCTCACGTGCGGTTTTGGTTAATCCCCGATTAGAGATTAACGGTTGCTTATATCTATGGATTACGCAGATTAGTAACGGAGCGTTAATTAGAAATGAAGTTTAACGCGCTGAGCCAGGTAAAACACGCAATTTAATTAATACTTTGTACAAATTTACGTTAATATTAAGTAAAAAAACCGTTATTAATTTTGGAGAAAAACAACAACTTTTGTTTAACAAGAACGATCGAAATTCTGACAACAACGTTCGAAAGTTTGACAATTAAGAGCGTTTGACAGTTGGGCAAGAACGTTTGACACGCATGTTCGAAAGCATTACGAACATTCCCTATACAGTAAAACATGGAAAAGTGACCACCTGTTTATGTTGACCACTTTTTTGTGTATTGTTTTTTCTAGTGTACATTTCCTTCATAAAAATTCTCTGTATAGTGACCATTGACCACCTGTCTATTGTGTACAGTGACCAGTGTGTTGTCTTTTTTTGCAATTTTTACATTGCCAATTTACCTTAAAAAGTGACCAGATAACGGATGAGTCATCCTTACATCTTGGTTTAACTCTTGGACATGATGATTTCTGTACTTTTTTGGTTTTGTGGTTTTTTACTAATCATGGTATTCTTTGTATAGTGACTACCTCTGTACGATGACCAACATTGCATTTTTTTGGTGGTCACTTTTAACAGGTTTTACTGTATATGACCCTATCGGGGTCCCCTCCTCAAGGTCCGTACAGCATTTCCGTACACAGGTTTCAGCACTTGCGAACTACTGGATCTTACTATGTGTAAACTGACCGGTTCGCATGATGGTGTTATTAGAGGAACACAAACGCAAGCTTTACAAATCGTACTTTTGGCCGACGCCAAAACGTGATTTCAAAAGACGTCTGCTAAAGGAATGCATTCATTTGTTCAAAATCAGCGATGAAATATGCATGTAGAGTGAATTTTTGAACCAAAATCGTGACGATATTGCACACGTGACCGCCCAACTGCCTAAGTACAATTCGTAAAGCTTCTCCATGCAAGTACGCCTAATATACAAAAAAAATTGACGGTAAGTGATAAAACTTTCGCAAATTTGAAATAAACAACATTCAAAATTGTGATGATAAGTTTGAAAAGTTTGAAGAAACTAAGTTCAAAAGTTTGACACTGATACTTTTTTAAATTCCAGTGATTTTTTTTTAAAAAAATTTTAAAATGAGCACATGAAAAATTTTTGAATGTGAAATATTTACTTATTAAACTACAATATTAAACTTATTTACATTCATTAACTAAAGGCCAAAAAATTATTTAAAAATAGCCTATTTCATTTTATGCCTAAAGCTATCTTCTAAAAACTATGGACAACTTTAAACTACAGCTTAAAATTTACCTTCTAATGGAAAATTTGAAAAATGGGGAAAATTCCCAAGCTCCAGTTACGTCCTTTCGTTATCTATTGGAAAACCGAATCGAGTAAATTTCCATAGATAATATTACCACCATGACACCATCTTGAACTAAACCATTAATAAGTTTCT
>JAQGBX010002876.1:0-18828 GCA_034698745.1 Megaphyllum sjaelandicum
TTTCCTAATTTGATATTTTGTTCTAGGTGTTACGGTTCAAAAATTATACTTTCAATTTCGTTGAAAAAATGGTGTTATATAAAAGTTAATACTACCAATGGATAGAGCACCGAGCACCCATGGCAATTTATCAAACGTCGACACAAACAGAATTTTCACATCTCTAATGGTTAAGAAAAAAATTGGGTGGTCACGGAATTATGGTTCACCCTGTATAAGTGATAAGTAAGAAAAGATTTATAGTGATAATGATTGAAAAATATTAATGGCTGGAATGTAGGAATTAAGTCAATACAAGAGATCAAATTTGAAGCAGAAAGATGTTATGATGTCTATGAGAGAATAAAAAGGGAGAAATGTGACTGGGGGAACTACCGAAATTATGTACGGTACAATGGACAAATAAATATTATACATTAAACAATATGACATATAACAATTTGTAGTTTAAAGTTTAAGCAATACAATAAATGTGATTTGTACTGCCTTAATTAACTTAAACTATACATGTTTGTCATTGTAAAGGGAATTATATTTGTTCTGACTTCCGTCATTAAATTGCTGTTGATGACGATACAATATTTGTACAATTTTTGTGATGACGTCATTCATTAAAATTTGGATGGTGAAGTCATCATCCGCATTTTTAATGCATGACGTCACAATTTACTTAAAATGCAACTTCGGACGTAGTTCTATTTTGAAAAATTTGCAGAATGGCACAGCTGTGCTGCTGTACCTTATTTTGCCTGGGGAAAGTTACATTTGGAAAAAAATGCTTGGATTAAATTCATTTTTAATTTTTTGGGCTCCAATACAGGAAGACACTGTTTGGATGTTTTGGAACTCTTAAATAATGACAATATTTTCGAGAACCCTTGACACACCCTATACGTACTTCCACATTTCTTCCACTCCCACAGAATCGTACACGGTGGCCATTGTAGGCAAGCTGTGGCACGTCACCATGTCAATTCTTGGGTAGTGGAAGACGTAAATGAGGCACTTTTCTTCCTGTGTTGAAAATCCACCCTGTAAAAGAAAAGAATGTGTTAGATTTTTTTACATATTACAGCACCATGAAGATTTACTTGCAGACTTTCATTCAAATCAATTGTTTTAAGCAAGCCATGCGATTGTTCGTGATTGTTGAGTATAAGATTTGGTCAGAATTTTACCACTTGATCATTTGGTGCATGCGCATAAATATTTATGCTATCATTTGATTACTACTGTTGGATGAGTTGAATTAAAACGATCGACTTTTTTTTTCTTCAAATATTCAGTAAACAACAATAGAAGCAAGTTCGAAAAAATTACTCGAAATCCGTTAAAAAGTGTATATATTTCACAATTAGCAAAAATAAAATACAAATTCGGAATTTTGACGATTTCACTTATGATTTTTTTCAAACTTTTCCAGTCTTTAATTTTCAACTTCGAAAATTTGTCAACGTTTATATTGATCGATATTTGCATAATTTCCTAAATTTTAAATGTTGCTGTCAATATATTTAGCATAATTTTCCACGTTTTAACTGTTGTTTATCAGAATTTTCCAACATCAATGATACAATTTTAAAAAAATTTTGAAGGTAATCAGTGATCAATTTGTCAAAATTTCCTAGTTTTTAACGTTAAATTTTGTACGTTTTCATTTATCAATGTTTAACTTTATAATGTTCAATTTCACAAAAATGTCCACGTTTTCATTGATCGATACCAGCACAATTATCCAAGTTTTCAAATTTTAATTTTGCCAAATTCTCTATGGTGTTGTCGATCATTTTTTTTCAAAAGTTTCCATGTTTTCGGTGATATGTTTTGCAAAATTTCCACAAAAAAATATCTAAACCACTGAATGGGGTTCACCTTATAAGACAAAAAACATTTTTATAAAAGTAAGCAGACATACGGTGTATGTGATGTGAATTTATCGATCATTATATCGATATAGCATATCTGAATCTGATGCGTATGCTTGCATTGAGGAAACTCGTTGCCATTTCATGCTTATAGGTGGCAGCATCATCACTATCATGTTATGTTGAAACAACTTCAAAATGCGACCTTCTCAACTTTTCATGAATGTTTACTACAGTACATGTGTTCAAGGTAAGATCGATGCATGTTAATAGTTTGTGTACATCAAGGATAACAATTAAACGTCAAAAGTGTCATAAAATTTGTTAGAAAATTCAATGGACTATTATCGTTTTAAACCATTATGTCCTGATTTGAATGGCAAATTCAGCTGTTTCTTTTATTTAGTATTTCCCCTGCAGGCGCCTGTTTATTGAGGAAAGAACGTTTTAAACACAAGGGGCTAATTGTTTGCAAACATTTCCTCATTGGCAACAACGTCTGTCAAAATACGATCATGGTTTCTCCCTTTTTCAGTTCCCCTAGCGGATAAATCCATCACTTTTGGCAGCCTTTCGATCTTGCACGCCCCCATGTCAGTTGTTCGCAAATTTTATCTGCAAAACGGTGCTGTTGATGTATAAGCAAGGGGTCTAAGGGTTAAAACGGATAAGGGTGTTTGGGAATAAGCATCGAACATCATGCAGAGTATTCTAAAACGATGATAAGCCCTGTAAGCATATGCAGTGGTATAGTTTCCAAACCACTCCTGTCAGAAATGACAGGTGAACGTTTTAAATAACTACCAGTGCTACCCACGTCGAAAAAATAAGCTTTAGAAATCCATTGTTAGAAATGTATTATTGTAATAATAAATGTTTTATAAAATACATTTTTAAAATTCAAATGTATTTTTAGCTTTAAAATACATTTTAAAAGTTATTCAAAATATGTACAGATTGGAACAATCCAAGTTATTTCAAAATGTATTTTAAAATGCATGCAAAATATATTTTCAAATGCATTTTCAACACCGTTTAAAAGATGTTTTCATTAAAATAGATTTTACAAAACATATAAAGAAATGTAAATGTAATGTATTTTTTTTAAAAAAATATATTATTGTAAATACATTGTAAATCTATTTGCCTTAAAACAAATGTATTTTAAAATGTATCACAAGGTATTTTTAGTTTGATGTGGGCCAATGTAAACAGTGTTCACTGTAGTAATGTTTGTTGCGTTAATGACCAATTGATGTCGTTGCTAAGCAAGGTTGGAGTAAAATCTATATTTCGGATTTTTACTTGCTAAGGCAGTACATGTATATGTAGGTCTAATTTCAGGGCCAAAACAACTTACTGCAGTGTTCTCCAGAGGGTCTGTTTACACTCTATACTTTATAATTTAATTACAGGTGTAGGTAATATTGGTGACACTATGTCTGCCTTCAAAATTGTTTTAAAAGTAAACCCAATGCAATATTTTTAATCATTATCTTATACAGTACATCAACTTGGTTGTACTCATGAAACTGAGTTGTTTTAATTTTCATATAACAGTTTATATTGTTGAATATAATTATATTGGACCAAAACTTCTGCAAGACTTCACGCAAAATGACCTATTGAACTACGTTGCAAAATGCATGGCTAGATATACTTTAAATGGACTGATACTATCTTTTGTAAATAACTTCAGAGTAAAAATATTTAAAATAAACAATATGTGCATAATAATATGACGCTATTTACCACAATATCAAACAATTATTTACAAAGAAATTACACCCTCATCTCATTCTAATTTAGTTCTTTTTAAACAATGTCTTAACTCTGCCATGACCGTCTTCCCATCTCATCCCTTCCTCATCTTAAAATCCTGGTAATTACGGGAAAATTAACTAAATTCTGATGTTAATTGGGGTCCATCATGACCAGACTGTTTATTCTGACTCCAATGGCGCATGATACTATGTACTGACTGCAGGGTAAAGAATAGAATAGAATCAATGTAATGTTTTCGTTAAAAACAATTAATGTCATTCCCACAGAATATTTTTTTTTCAATTTATTCGAGGTAAATGTGAAATATGTGGCATTTCAGGAGCTTTTGTTTTGGATGAAATATTAAAACAAATTCCAAAAAAAATAATCCATGAGGTTTTTCAAAATGTACTCGGTATGTCTCCACTTGTAAATGTCACCCAAATGTACCACAAAATTCATAAAAACATTTCACTTCCAAAATGACTATTCTACAGTAAGCATTTTAATCTTTTCTGTCAAAACGCAAAAGCTGCATTGTTTTGAAACAATGATTAATAAGTCTACAGTTATAAAACTTTTGTTTTGAAACAGTTATTTTCCATTAAAAAGACAAAACCATTTTCAAATATAATCCACATTTATCCAAAAATCTCATTTTGCAACCAAAAAATTGATTTGAAAAAATGGCCTTAAATTATAGTAAGTCAAGATGGCGCCTCGAGCAAATACTTACAGAGGTCATTCCTTTTCTTCCTCTGCTGTTGTAAGTGCACTCCGCAAGTAGGTGGTCCCCCTCAACAAAGAAGACAAAATTAATTAAATTCGGCTAATGAAATTAATTGGTGCAATTAATCACGGCTGTGCGGCCTGACCTACCGGAAGGACGTGAGATGGTGGCGCCACGGCGCGGACTTCCTGATACTCAGGGTCGTAGTTGGTATCTGACGTGACTGGAACCATTTCCGTCCCATTCCGGAAGTGACGCAGCAGCATTTTTCGGCCAATCAGGTGTGAATGTGGTACAGCAGCGAACACGTGGATTCCACTGCTTGGAAAGGCCTGCAAAAATGGCGTTTGTGTTCTTCTTATTGACTTTATTTTTACGACGTCCAAGGTCAGTACTTACATTTTGGGTGCACTGACCAATGCAGTGTCCGTAAGAGACGACTGCTGCTTGGTTGGGTGGGATCATGTGCTTCCAATCTGGATCTACTCCTACTGAGAACAACCCCGCCTCCAGGGGGCGAAGAATCGGCGTGTAAAAGATGCGCAGACCGGAAGTGATTTGAATCCCTGGAAAATTCATAAAATAAAATTAATGAAAGATCAGTTGAGTTCAAGCTATCATTTGTATTAATCTAGTGAATGTTTTTCTAGACAAGATGGATAAAACATACTGATTACACGTCATTAAGTTCATTTAATGATGGGTTATTTTATGCTTATTACATGAACGTGACGTAATACCATTCTTGGCATGGAACTCCATGTAAATACATGCACATTTTTTGTTAAAAGTTCAGTGTGACTGTCCCTTTTATGTTGAATAATGGTTGTGGGGTGAAAATCTACGTGTAGCTCAAGTGTTTGAAAGGAAGTTCAAAGTTTGAGCCAAAAATTTGAAAAAACTAAATTGTCTTTGAAAATTATTTTATGAAAGTTTTATAAAATTATCAATGAAATTTCAGTCCCTGGAAAAAAGCTGAGAAGCAATGAAAGTAATTTTGCAATTCTTGAAACAAGCTGGACAACTTGTAGACATAGTTTAACAACATTTCCAATGTCATTTAATAAATGACGCCAGCATCAGTTTTACAAAATGACATTACCATTACTAAATGACGTCAGAATCATAATTACAAAATGACATCACCATTACTAAATGACGTCATCATCAAAATGTTAATACATTATGACGTCATTTATCATAAGGATCTCAACATCTACACTAAATGACGTCATTGGCAGAATTTTAATCAATGATGGCATTATAGGAATTTTGATAAGTGACGTCATTTCCCAATTTCCAAGTAATTGATGGCGCTAATTCCATATCAAAATTATACAGCGTGACCATTCTTAATGGGAATGACGTCATTTAATAAAGATGGGTCATTTTGTCCATTTTGGAGACTTTTTTGGGGACACTCGAAAATAGTTGTTCTAAGTAAAAACTAAGACAATGTTTAAAAAAATAGCTAAGCAACTGAAGTTGAAAAACCTTCGAATTCGAGATTTTTATTCTGGCAGATGCAAACAGAATAACCACGCTCGGATGAAGATAAAAACATTTTTTTCCCCTTTAGTTTGAAATATTAGCTTGCCAAAAAGATGAATGGTTCCGGAGGGCCCAGAATCAGACACACAGCATGCACTAGCTGGGCAAGCTGACAGACGCCAACTTTAGTAAACTATGCTAGCAACCCCAGTGACCCCTGCTGGATTTTTTTTTTTTTTTGGCTCGGCAGTAAAATTCAAGGATAATTAAAAAAAATCAAAAACGTTTATTTACGTCGTAAAATTTTTTCATGTGTATCAATTAAGGGCTTGGCTCGGGGCGTATTAGCATTTTTCAGACCCGAATGTTTGGGCACATGTTTAAGCACTTTTACAATTGTTGGTTCGAACTTCGACCTTGCATTTTGGCCTGTTTTTATGGGGATTTTTTTTCCTAGTAAAAATGATGGGAAATAATTTGGACTAATTAAGCCACAGTGACCTCATTTATTGCGCTCTGGAAACAATGGTTTCCTGCCTATAAACCACGTAATGTACATGTACAGTATATTGTGCTATAAACTCGTTAATCGTAGCGGACTGCAATTAATCGATGGAATTAATAACGTAGGGTGGAACCTATCTTAAGTAGTTTCCGAGATGAATTACCTAATAGGACAATGTTTGAAAATTAAACTGTGGTTTAAATAGAGCTACATGTACAGTATAAACGGCAACATAACGCTTAATGGACTCATCTTTCTCAAGTTATATCCGAAATGTCTACATGTAAACTTAAGGTAATTTATCATGTAAATGCTTTTTATTATGGAAATTATATATATATACAGTGAGCAAAAAAAGTATTTGTCCAGTATGTTTTTTTTTAATTTACATGTTTAGTTTTACATATAATGGTACAAATATTTTTTGTAATATTACTGACAGCTTTTTAAATGATATTGTAAAAGCAAAAAATGTTTACAAACTCATAAAAATAAATAACAAACAATAACCAAAATTCACAGGCAAAAAAAATATTTGGCCACTCAATAGAAGTATACACTTTACATCAAAATGTAAAAAAACAACAAAATTGTAATGTTTCAGGTGGTCCAACTAAATACTGAAACATTACAATTTTATTTTTGTTTTTTACACTTTGATGTAAAATGTATACTTCTATTGAGTGGCCAAATACTTTTTTTGCCTGTGAATTTTGGTTATTGTTTGTTATCATTTATTTTTTATGAGTTTTGCAAAGTTTTTCTTTTACAATATCATTTAAAAAGCTGTCAGTAATCTTACAAAAAATATTTGTATCATTATAATGTAAAACTAAACATGTAAATAAAGAAAACGCACGGGCCAAATACTTTTTTGTTCACTGTATTTATAAAATAGAAATCGTGTCCATCTTGTCACTGGTTGGCTGGGTTTGATTGTGGCTTCGATATTATTGGCCACTCATGGCACACCCCACAAGAGCGTTAACTCCGTGGGAAATTCCAAGTCCAAGGCCATAAATCTTTTTAATTTACCCCAGGGCCATAAACCTGTCGAACCAGTTTCTCTTCCCACCACCCTGCCCCCTTTTATTACGGCATGTATCCACGTCATATAGCTTCATCTTTTGGAGACAAGGACAACTAAATCTAACTCCAGATCGCATAAAAGAGGTTAGAAAATCAAACCACAATTATCACCCGGGAAAGGTCGGGTTTTTCCGCTAGTTCATTATATTTTCCTTTAGCAATATTTCTTAGAACAAAAGTCTGCAAACTTTAATAAAAAATAAAAAAAAAAACGAGAACGAGTGAAGCGTGCCAGTCGATATTGTATTAATGAGTGAAGGAAAAAAAGAACTAGCTCACTCAAGGGAGTAAGTGAACGACAGTTCACTCTAGTTCAATTAAATCCGGTTATAATTAGTGGACGATGAACTAGATTAAGGAAGTAGACAAGTAGTTCACTTTTGTGAGTGAAGTATTCAATTAGGAGTGAGTAACTCACTTAAGTGAACGACTTTTCACTCTTACACTATTCCTGTGTGGCGCTGCGAGCTCAAGGCTAGGTAAAGTGGGCGGAGTCACCATACTGGTATTTTCTTATACTGTGGAGTCTGTGGTTTACATCATCAGAAGATATACAGTACAAGCGTATATACATGTATAACTTGGACAGAAGCTCTGGGAATCGCATTTCAGCAGTCGTAACCGTGAAGTCATGTGTGCAAAATCGACACGCTAATCAGTTAAAAAAATTCCGTCAATTAAGGTTATCGCTTTTTTCAATCCAATAATGCATTCCATTTACACACGTGACTTCGACGACTGCGGCGCCTAAAGGGCCATTTGTATAGACATCTGTCTGAGTACCCCTATTACAATAGAAAATGCCTCAAATAAGTGTAGTCTCCTTTAAATGATGTTAATATTTGACTTGCATTTTAATGCAAAATAAATGCACACTTGACTAATAAAGTTGCTGCAAAATCATGAAATGCAAAAAATAAAAACTGCTGACAGTTTTAATATTGTTGGTTTTTTATGCAATATTTTCAAATTTCTGCGGATGAAATTGCAGGATATCTACCATGAAGAATGAATGTATTGTGGAATCTTAATGATCGACTCATGAATGCTTAAGCGAACTGTACACGTTCATTAATTCTGTCATCACTTCTGAGAGTGACAGTAAAAATGATCGGGTAGATTGAAAAAAAATGTGCCTGTAATGATGAAAATCCGGATTTTGACATCATTAGAGACGTGGTTGTGGATACCACATTAATAATGACTATACAGAATGTACGCATCCTTACCTCTGCGTTTAGAATTGACCAAGTAGGTTCATCCCCCCCCCCAAGACAACACTCTTATTTAAATTTTACGCGGATCGTATTTCAAACTTGCGTCACTACGTTCATGCGCATGCGCAGAATAATTGCAAAAAGTCCTTATTGCGCACAAATACGCGTTTCTAAGCAAAAATAGTCATTTCAAATGATCGTGTAAGGTTGAAATGTATGGAAAGCAAATGATGCAACATTTATGGAGGTAATGTCATTAAAAGGAGTTTTCGGTTATGACTTGCCTCTTTTTAAGTTTGGGTTGTCGTAGTGTATCTCCAGTTGAAAGTATTTTGCTCCGTTAACCTGACCCAGTGGAAGACCGATATTTTCTGGCAGGAATACACCCTAAAATGAGAAACTGGGAATTAAGTATTAATTAAGTTACTTGGTTGTTAAAGACTTTGTTTTCTTGACTCAATCGGCTCAGTTGTTAATAAAATGTATTTCAATTTAGCTCTCTTGATACGTGTACATTTTGTAAAATATTTTTTGAAGAAAATATGCATTTAGGTATATACAAGTACATGTATACAGCAATGCATTAAAAAAACATTTAATAATGCAATTAATATGCAAAACATTATTTTTGCAAATATTACAAAAATTGTATTTGCGAAAATGTTTTGATCATGTGTTATGCAAATAAATTTTTAAAACCGTATATTTGACAATGCATTTGTTTGTTGCGTTGCAAAATATATTTTATGAGTTGAATTTTTAAATTCATTTGAATAGTAATATGATAATGTATTTTTGAATGTTTCTAAAAATATCAAATAAAACGCATTCTTATCAATATGGATTTTTTAAGATATATTTTAAAAATAAGTTTACATTTAATTATCATAATATATTTCTGCAAATATGTTCCTAAATTGTGTTACGCTAATATACATTTGTAAAACTGCACAAAACATTAATATACATGTAAATTGTTTAATATAATTTAAATGTATTTGAAAATGTATTTTGTTGTTACATTGTAGAATACATGTATATTCTGTAAGACGAATTTTTAAAATCATCTAAATAGTATCCAAACTCATTTCCAATTCCCGTCCTCGGGTATGAATAAATAATGTTAATTTCTTCGTTTAAGACGAATTCCGAATTCGGATAACACAAATTTTCGCCTAAAACTTATGAATTTTCGAGTTCCAAAGCATGCATGGGTACTATGTTCCGTTAAAACGAACTTTAGACAATAATATGAAAATAGTACGTTATTACGAAGAATTCCTTGATAAAATTTCTAGCACTTTCCAATTCTTATACGAGGCTAGGATTTCATCCAAACTACGATGAAGCTTTAGCTCACATTGTTGAAGTCATGTTTTGCCTGACTTCTGATAATACGAACTACGGTTTCAAAGAGAAAACCTTTGAAATTCGTCTGAACCGATTTTCTATTGTGATGTTTACCTTGTTTATTACATACAGTATATCATAATTCTTAGGCGCTTTCTAGTGGTTCAGCTCATCGAAGCAGCGTCTACTCCTTTCAGCTGTCACATCAGCCATTTGATATGAGTGGCGCTGGGCTTATTTATTGTTTATTTCTATTTAATGAAGTGGTACTAAATGACCTCGTGACCTGACAGCCGGTTCGCGTCTGGTTCCTCATTAGCATGACATCCCGCATGGGTCAGCAATGGCCCCGCCTAGCTTGTCTGCTCTGGTTTATCCTTACTTTGGAGCCTGTGGTCCAAGCGGCGAGCAGCATCTGGCAACTGGTCTTCAGCAGGTGGGGCAAATCGAAATGGCACTGATGACCCTCGGACATGACCTCCAATTCGAACTCGGCGTCGTCGACCGGGCCCCTGCTGGTGCACTCGCGCACCACCAGGTGGTGCACGTGGGCTTTGTCTTCTTCATGCTGGATAATGGGCTCGTACTACAAGAAAGTATTGGATCATTGGACTGGAGAGCCACATTAGAATTAAGGAAGGGGATAGTTAAGGAGTTTCTGATGTTGTATTAGGTCCCCTAAAATGGAACATTTTTAATGAATGACAACATTCGTTAAAATTCTGATGATGGCTTTATTTGTTAAAATTCTGATGAAGGCATCATTTGTTAAAATTTCAATGATGACGTCATTTGTTTCGATTCTGATGATGACGTCATTTGTTTCGATTTTTATGATGAAGTCATTTGTTCAGATTCTGGTGATGACGTTATTTTTTTTTTGAATTCTGATGATGAAGTCATTTGTTAAAATTCTGATGATTACGTCATTTGTTTCGGTTCTGATGATGACATCATTTGTTTCGATTGTGATGATGACGTCATTTGTTGAGATTCTGGTGATTACGGTTTTTTTACAATTCTAATGATGAAGTCATTTGTTAAAATTCGGATGATGACGGTATTTGATGAAATTCTGATGATGAAGTCCCTTATTAAAATTCTGCTAACGACGACACTCAATAAACTTATGCTGAAGACGTCACTCAATAAAATTATGCTAATGACGTACGTCATTCAATAAAATTCTGCTAATGATGTCCCTCAATAAATTTCTGATGATGACTTCAGTCGATAAAATTCTGATGACGACGTCATTCGTTAATATTGAGATGATGACGTCATTATTTACTATGCAGCCCCAAACTATATGGTTCAATGTTGAAAAATTGCAGGACAGGATAACATAGCTATTCTCCGGTATTTTTCTTTTGCAATGACATGTTAGCTAGGACTACATGTACATGTATGTTACACTTGACTGGAAACGGTTTTTTAATAATTTGCCCAATTTCTGAATTTATTATGTCAAAGTTAGCTAATATTTATATCCTATTCCTTTTTGGCAGAATTGGCTGATGTAGCTTCTCTGATTTTCTGAGGGAAATGTTCAGAAGGAAGTTTGAGAAGTTTTATTTAAAATGCTGAGAAAATATTGATCAACATGAGGATGCATAGTGTTATCCCATGGTTTCAAAAAGAGGTGTTAGTCTGCTGTGTTAGTTCAAGGGTCACATCTTCGCCTCCCCATGATCCCATCAAGAAGACAAGTTTTGAATTTCCTCGCTAATTTTGGTAGCCGAACTCTGGGCCATAGCTTGAAGTGTAGAAATGACGGATGAGCCCTCCGGAGTGGAGTCGTGTGCAGGGATCATCTTGAAATGACCCCATTTAATTCATAACCATTTCCAGTAAGATGCTAAACTCACCCCAATGATGTGTTGTTTTTCCGTTACGTTTGGCAGTCTAAAGAGTCTGCACCAATACAATGTGTCCTGGTCTTCGGGAATAACAACCTAGACAAGTGAAAGGTCACCCAATTAACGAATTTTCCCCGGATGGTCCGTAAGAAGTCGCTGTAGAATTCAACGAACTGACGTCTGCTTACTTTGTGGCTCAGTAAGTCCCACTGCAAAATCTGCTGTAATTGGTCCTTCAGCCCTTGGGAATGTTGCGTGAGCAGAAGGCTCTTGACCCCCTTATGCTTGGAGGCGTGGGGCCGGATCGATGAGGTCCTGGGGTCAGGATCCTCATTGTCAAAGGCGTAAATGACCCGCATGGTGTCGTTCTGTGCAAGAAATATGGCATGAAAGAAAATACATTTATTGAATATTTTCGGCTCAACAAGCCCCATTGCTACACTAATATCCGAGAGGAAACTTGGAAATTATTGGAAAATTTGAGAAGATTTTGTAATATCAGAAGTTGATTAAGAAAATGGAACATGATGGAAAAAAAGATAATTTTTTAGGTTAAAAACTTGTGATTTAGGTGATGGGAAAAATTAGCAAGACTTGACAAAATCCACAACCAATTAATTTATTTGATTTGACTAACCAAACCCCTTGAAGATGGAAAGACTTACATGTAGAATCAGGTGATAAACATTCAGATAAATATGAATATTTTAAATAACATTTGATGATATAAGATGATGCTAAATAAAATTATCTTTTATTTTTTTAGGCTCAAAAAACCGCTCCATTCCTCTATTTTTTTTAACTTAAGTAAACATGGAAATAATTTTGCAGAATTACAAGTGAAATGGTACGCTGCTCCGAATTTCATGTGAGCATTTTAATCCAGTCTAGGAGATAGATTTAAAATACATTTTGACATCCAAAATATACAAGTTGTACTTACAAAGTTATTTACTATAATAGATTTTTTAAATACATTAAATTTGTTTCTTTACTTATAATAATAATAATAATAATATATATATACAGGATGTTTTTGAACTAAAATATCTTATGAAATACCATCTCAAGAATGCGTTTTTTGGATATTTTGAAATATATTTCTATTTACTTGTGAAAATATGTGGAAAATGAGCACGATATTTTGAAATAACTTTGATGTTCCAATCTATACATATTACTAATTTCTTTCCCTGTACCATATGGCATTTAATTGCTGACTGTAGGGTACTGAGTTGAATTGAAATTGAATACAGTGTAATTTTTAAAACTACTAATCTCTAAAATGTATTTTCCAAAACATTTCAGTATACAGTATATGAAAATATATTTCTAAAGATTATTTTTTGATGTGGAGTACGTAAATCTGCATATCCGTCAATTAATATTTGACTATAAATTTCAAAGATCGGAAGGATTAATCAACATATGAGTTAAGATGGATAATGACTACATCCCATGATAAATTAAATCTATTTAGTATGGAATGAAACGTCAAACATCACTTAGTATTGTAAGAATTCATAATGATTAAGACATGCAATATACTGTATTTGCAAAGGAAAATTTCAGTACCGTGATCAGGAAGTCCTCTTTATTATCACACGTATCGTACTTCCGCTTAAAGATTAGGCTGGTGTGCGTTTCGTTTTCATAGCCTGCAATCAGGAACCAATTCTGAGTTGTGTCCATCTTGGGTTCTCCTCGAGGGGTTCCGTGACGATCCTTGGGTTTGGGATTCAGGTAGAGGTGAATATAAGAAAGCAGAGCATTTAGTATTCCACTTGAATACTGACATGAATGTGACATGTCAGAAAATTGAAGTGATGATAATCAGAAAGCCAATACAGTAAAACCTGTTAAGAGTGACCACCAAAAAAGTTGCAGTGTTGGTCACTGTACCCAAGTGGTCACTATACAAAGAATGCCTGAATTTAATTAAAATGAACTTGCACACTGATGGTCACTATATAGAGAATTTTTATAAAGGAAATGTATACTAGAAAAACCAAAACACTAAAAAGTGGTCAGCATAAACAGGTCGTCGCCATTCAAAGGTGGTCACTTTTCCAGATTTTACAAATCAAAAAATGAATTTGTTTGAAAGCAAGAAAATGCTTTGATCCATAACTCTTTAAACATAGTCCTTCGAACTTCACAGTATTAAAATTACCCATTATATTTCAATAGAAGAATATAAGGCAGATAAAAATTGCATTACATTTTTTACCACCTAATAAAAGGATGCATTGAATTATAAATTCGTTTTTTTAAAAAGATATTTTGTTTACATGTACGCTACATTACGCAATAATAATTATTCATTGCATTGAAATTTTTTGACAATTTGATAATTGGTAGCTATGGAAGTTAAACTTTAGAAGGCTTGACGAGAATTTGTAAAAATAAAAAAAAATTAAGTTTCGTAAATAATAGAGTCCTACTTTTTTGATTAATCTCCAGTTTAACCTGCATATACAGTACACACTATAGAAGCAATAAATGTAAACAATAAATATATAATCATTCTTTATAATGTATAGAATTAAATTTGTTATACAAACTAGAAAATTAAGTTAGAGAATTGGAAAATTTCAGTACAGTATACATGCACACCACATTTAAATGCATTTTGATTTAATACAGAATTTATGTAAGAAACTGCTACCGGTTGTCCGTAATTATTACTTTCATTCCATAAGTATCTAAGAGGCCATGAAATTTTCAACTTATAGGATTACCACTGATGCAATAAACGGCCATTAACCTATTTTCCAGCTGTTTTATTGTCCATTGTTTGAAATTTAGTCACTTTGCACAGTTTTGTTACACTAATTTAAACCAATAAATAATTGTGGTTAAATCCACTCCAGGAAGGTATTTGAAAACTTTTCCCTACTGGGGATGATTTAAAAGATACACGAGAGAACGAGATTTTACAAGACAAATCGCGCCATAAATCGGTTCCTTTTCATGTTTATTTAGGACTTTGGAAGAAATATGGGTGCTGCCCAAAATGATTAATGGCGGCCAGAACATAAAGCCCAATTAAGGCAGAATCACGACCTTTCTAGAGGCCCTCCTAGCTTCCTATAAATAAAAATATGAAAAAAAAGAAGAAGAACGAAACAAAATGAGTCAAAACTGGTTTTTCGAGGGTTTGTAAACCACAGGCCTAATAGTTTTAATTAATTACAGGTAGTAATTTCGTGACCAACCCTATGCCCTTCTTATTAAAGGTTTTGGGTTTAATGGCGGGGCAATTTCGTCCCACCAAAAACATGAGAAGATGGAGGCCACCTAGGAGATTGTTGAATAAGTAGTCAATAATTTACATATAAATTGAATTTTTATTTGTACAAATTTAGGAATAGTGCACGATGGTGAATATAAGCAAACCTTCGTTAACCTTAGGTCACTACGAAACACGCATGATTGTTCGGAAACTTCAATTTCAGTTTCGGAAACCAAGTTTTTTTGTTGCTTTGGTGTGTTCCCATTTTTCAGAACCCACATCTAAATAGAAATCCCTCGCGATACATTTAAAATACAATTTTGACTTGCAAAATATATTTACAAAGTCATTTGCTATAACAAATTTAAAAAAAAACCATTCAATATATTTTGTGAAATTATTTTTGTATGAAAATGTTTTGTAAAATATATTTTTGAATTAAAATGCTTTGTAATATATATATTTGAATGAAAATATACTTTTTGTAAAATATATTTAAATGAACATATACTTTTTGCAAAATATATTTGAATGCAGTAATACTTGAATGCAGAATACAGTATACTTCTTGTAAAATATATTTAAATGACAATTGAAAACCGTATCATGAATAAACATTTTGTTAAATATATTTAAATTATATTTGAATATCAGTATAGTAACATTTTTACTAACGAATTAACGAAATTTTGTAAATGTATCTTTTACATGAATTTGTAACTACATTTGTATAGCACAATGCGAATGCATATTTTGATGTTATCGTAAAATATTTTAAGCAATACCATTTTAAGTACGCGTTTTTTATGTTTTAAAATAAATATTAAAATATATTTTGTAATGCATTTTAAAATATATTTTTTATTGTATTTTAAAAAATATACCTTTATTTACTTATGAAAATGTGTTTAAAAATAATTTGTACGATATTTGGAAAATACTCGTATGTTCCAATCTATATACATATTTTTAATAACTTGAAATTTATTTTTTTAAAGCATTTTAAACCTTTTTATCAAAAAAGATGCATTTCTTAAAATATATTTCTAAAGCATTTTTTATTGATTTGGGAACCCTTTCCTGCAAACTTTAGAGACCAAAAACAGATTTCATATTGTGCGTTTATCGAGTAAAAAGTTAAAAATAATTTTCAAATGTATTTTAAAATATATTTATATTTACTTATGACAATTGTTCAAAAATGATTTGCACGAAATATGGAAATAACTCGGATGTTCCAAAAGATACATATTTTTAATAACTTTAAACATATTTTAAAATATTTACGAAAGCATTTTCTAAAGCTTTTTTTCCTATCTGGGAACCATCACCTGCAAAACTAAGAGATCAAAAACAGTATATTGATTACATATATTATTGATCTGTGATAAAATAATTAAGGTGCTGAATCTCAGTTATTTTTCCAAATGTATCCTATTGGGTCATACATCGACAGATGCGTACAATTTTGCGTGCGTTTTTGAGGAAAATAGAGACAACTTAACCTTAAGGAGTGATAAAATTAAAATGGCATCCATTTAGAATGGCAAATGTAAAAAATGTCTAGTTGGGTGTGTCTTTCTGTTGATTGTTTCAAGGTACAAACTGCATATTAATTACAGTCATTGTAAATTCCTTACATTCAGAGAGGAAAGAAATCAGCAAAAATATTGACAACTCTGGAATAATAATAATTATGTAAGTTTATTTTTTGCCAGTTTTATTGATTTTATCTTTTATCAATTTTCTAAAACACCAACTAATGCAATAAATAATGATAATAAGCTACTTAAACCCTGCAAGGGTTTTCTATCGTTCATTATTCAACAAACTAAAGTCAAAATGGGATTTTCAAAATCATGCTTAAGTTTGAAATTGGCCATACTTAACCAAAAATAGCAGTTTGTTAATTACAAATATATTGAGACAATGGAAAAATTGTTTACGTTTTGTTTTCAATTTGTTTTTTGTTTAAAACTGGCCCAAACGACTTGTTATTGTTTCTCATACATTATATATTTGATAAATGACGTGTGTGATTAAAGAGATTACATTAAATGTGGATTTGTTTACCTTATTATGCCCCAACTTATTATCTATAATTTAATCGGCCCAAAAACTGTTTAGCTTTTGGCATTAACGTGTAATTACCAAAGCTGAGGTAGGTTCAGATGGGAATCGGAATATACTTATACACTGATGAAGAAAAAAACATCACATATAATTTTCTATAAAAAAAATTGAACGATTATTATCGAGAAATTTGATAGCGGGTAATTGGTAGGGGAAATTATCTTTGTTGGTGAATTCTCCATTCGCCTGCACCTAAATAAATACAGTATTTTGCTTAAAGTCACAAAGAAAATCCTGCAAAGCCTCTGGCGAAACTCTGTCTATTCTTTTAGAAAATGGAAGATAGAAAACAAACCAAAAACAAACGTTTTTCACTGGGTACAATCAAATCACTATTTTAAGGAAAACTAAGTTTACTTTGTTGAAATTAAATTTCATCTTAAGGAATGTCAGATAGGCCTAACCCACCTCGTCCTCCTTCCTAAGGAAACAAGCCTTATTTCACCTAAAAAAACACAAGAGCATAGCTGTGCCCATGATATTTTCTTATTACAGTGAAACCTGTTTAGAGTGACCACCAAAAAAGTGCTATGTTGGTCACTATACACAGGTGGTCACTATACAAAGAATGCGTGAATTGCATTAAAATAATGAACATGTACACTGTACTTATACATTACATGTCGACTGTAATTAATGTAGTAAAAAACCACAAAACCAAAAAAGTGCAGAATCATATCATGTCCATGGGTTAAAAAAGGTGTAATGTGACTCATCTGTTATCTGGTCACTTTATAAGGTACTGTCATTGACAATGTAAAAATTGAAAAAAAAGACGACACACACTGGTCACTGTACACAATTAGAAAGGTGGTCATGGTCACTACACAAAGAATTTTCATGCAGGAAATGTACATGTATACTATATAAAACAATACACTAAAATGTGGTCACCATTCAAAGGTGATCACTTTTCCAGGTTTTACTGTATTACAACATTTGATTTTTCATAAATGCTGTTATATACAAAAGAATTTATTGCCGGATTTCAGGGAATTTTTGACTGAATATGACTTCATGTACAGTATATGTTTGTAAAATTGAAAATTGGAAAAAAAAATTCTAAATATTTGCAATCAATAAAAGTTGCCCTGAAATTCGGCAACAAATTGCCTCGGATGTGACGGCCTTTATAAAAATAAAAAGATCACCTTTCGTGAAAAACAAGTTTCTGAAACACTTAAATATCAAAAATTTCATTTCACATTAACGATAATTTTGCATATGTCGTGTCCTATGGGAGATTCGACGTCAAATTGATGTGAACTATTCAAGAACTGTCGTTTTTCATGCGAGCATGGTATGTTCATTGTTTGCTAGTTAGCTAGTTGCAGTAGAAAATAACCATAAATTTTGCAATGATAAAAAAATACAATTGCGACTAATGCCAGTACATGTACATTTCTCGCCTGAAATCTGTGAAATGGTGACCACTTCTTAGTGTTTTGTTTTTCTAGTGTACATTTCCTTCATAAAAATTCTCTTTATGGTGACCAGTGACCACCTGTCTATTGTGTACAGTGACCTGTGTGTGTTGTCTTTTTTGCAATTTTTACATTGCCAATGTACCTTAAAAAGTGACCAGATAAC
>JAQGBX010002877.1:0-18826 GCA_034698745.1 Megaphyllum sjaelandicum
CCGACCCAGGAATCGAACCTGAGTCTACCGAATGCAAGACGAGGATGCCAACCTCTAAGCCACCTTGCTCGGTTAAGCACTCCTTTCAAACGGATTGCTGTATACTTAGCCAACTAGGGAGTATTGTGCAACCCTGTGGCTATGTAGTCTGAGCGAATGACACGTCACATACATGTACGATACAATCATATCCCGTTGGAAAGTAACTGGGTACTATCCGCCGTATCAATTCTTGCGCTGCAGTCGTATTTTTGGGACAGCGGAACAGGAAAGGTGTCGACACATAGTGACCATACTGGTATTACGTATACTGTGATGTGTATGTGAGCATGTGTTAATTGACAAGGCACAAGATGTAATGTGTCTTATGCTAGCATTGGCATGCGTGTCTATACAGCAAAAAGTTAAAATTCAAACAGTACATAGTGTACTGCTGTTTATTTTTGTACAATATTTTTAGAATATTTTTATGAGTTTTTTTGCAACACCCGGTAAATTAACATTGGTACAAAAATACTATGATGGCGAAATGCAATTGACCAGAGGGCGTTAGCCACTGTAATACAGCTTTTAATAATATATATAGACCGCGTAGAGCTCATCAATATTCAAGCAGTTTGACTGAGTGAAATTTAAGTCATTAATTCAAGCTCATGTTCACGGAAGTAAAAGGCATATACATGTACGTGTATAGGTAAAATCGATGATTCGTTTCAAATTTCTTTAAAGGTTTAAGATAACCTCTTCACTGTTTTTATTAAGGGGAATTTTTGCAGTTCGATCGTTCCTTTCATGCATTTTCGCTAAAGTACATGTATATATTTATCGGAAGCCGTTCCTGGACATGAAATCTGCATTTTGGTGCCTACTTAAAACAAACTACTGTATTTCACAAGCAAGACTTTGGAAATGTTAGCTATGAAGAAATTCGCGCGAAAGATGCCAACTATTTTTAAGAAAATGTTAGGCATTTACCTTGAAAACAATTCCGGATGCAAATAAGACGCAGCTAAAATTTGCCTATTCTCACAGCATGCTCTTCCTTTAGCATCCACAGATTTTCAGTTCAAAACGTATGAAATCGACGATTCTCATCCTATTATTGAAAACTTAAAGGGAACCAAAAATTATATTTTAATTTGTTCCAAACATTTCCAAACAATTTCCATTTATTTTTCATTCAAGGGAGGATAAAGAGTATTGCCTCTTCCATTTCCTTGGCTAATTTCACGCGAGTCTCTTGCATTCATGAATTATTAATGTTGGAGTGAAAGTCCATCGCACATCCTAAGCTGCTTCTTATTTCGATTTTTTTAAAAATATAATATGATTGACCTTATCAACGGCACGCCTCATTTCTTCCACTGAGCTTGACCCGGCGTCGTCTGCAAGGATGCAAATTTGCATTTAAATTTCAGCTTAGATAAAGTTAAAAAATTAAAGCCTCATAAATTTCTCTTTTTCAAGAACTTTTTTCCACACTTTGGAACATCGTGTGCAAATTTCAATCTTGAGTGAAGTCGCAAGATTTTTTTTTTTGCCAAAGCAAGTTTCGTACCGTCGACTTTCTCGCTTGGATTTCAACTGAACTTCACCTAAAACCACTTGCGTCCACATGACTGGATGATGCACTTTGCAATCAGAATTTGAGAACTGCATGACCACGAATCTCCATCGTGCGCACAATTGCGGTCTATTTGCAAATTCGATGCGTGAAATAGCCTTTCTAATTATTCGTGGCATAAACAACGTTAATGCACGCTGCCTAAATTAGTCAAATGTTGCAACGCTTTCAATTAAATCCCAGACAATGACCGGAGCTTGTCGGCGCATGCGCAGGACGATGGCAGCTCCTAGCACTGCAAACAAGCTTCCTGTTTGTTTTTGCAGCCCATGGCGCCTCCGCCGCCAAATCAATATTTTGATGAAATAAGTCGACATTTAGGCAAATGAAAAAAAAAAAATGAGTCACATCCGGGATCAAGGATATCGTAAAAGCGCCCCTTTTACGAGTGGGCGAAACCGCTTTTCTTCAACCCAAGTACAGTAGACCACATTATCCGGAAACGTTACTGCGTAGTAGATGTAAATGTACAATGGGCAAGACTTATAACATTAACAAATGAGGAGAGTAAGTAAATTGCTCGTTTACTAGATCAAAAACATTTGTAAACATTCTGCAAATACGTGTGGCATGTTTACAAGCGCAGCAGAAAACATTACATAGAAACAAATTTCTGCTGGACATTTGAATTTTCTTAAATAAAATTACACTTACTGTACACCGTTTTCCCCCAGTGTCCCATTCATATTCAGTTTTATCCGGTTAGGGGAATCTTGATTATCCGGAAACATTGTTCCCCGCCCCCTCCGGAAGGGCCGTGTAGTATGTCGCGGTAGTTGTTTACGGAACATGCGTGGAAAATGGCGTTTGACGCTCTAGTGGCGCCTCCTGGTGAGAAATCGTCTTAAAGGGTATGGACCTGCAAAGATCCATTGAGAATGTTTCAGTGATAGGAAAACAGTAAATACGTTAAATGCTAATTGGAACATTATGGAAAATTCGATGTGGTTTTCAGGGATTTTTTAGAGCACTCGTTTATCGATCTGGATTCGCGGATCTTTCATCCGGTTTGTTGTCATAACACTTACGAAAACTACTCGAAAGACTGTGTATTTACAGCTTGCGCAGCAAAGGCCAGTGAACCCAGTGAGTGTGGAGACGCACATCGCTTAGGAAGAGCGCCGTTTCAAGAAAGTGACAGATTATGATCGAAATGCATTAAAATACCGATGCCAATGCACTCCTAGCGCAATTTTTTAATCAACGCCTGAGGTTTGGCCCCCTGGTGGCGCTTAGCATAATTCGAGCAAACCCACACGGTCTGATGCCAATTACATCTCGCCGTGGTTCCTCCACTCAGGGGGTTGGGTCAAAGGGCAATGATACCCCTACAACTGAATTTCATATCTCCTTAGATGAGTCATCCCCAGAAGACATAAACCTCCCCCCCCCCCAAAAAAAAACTCCAGCAGTTTGTGAGTGAATAAAACCGCAGTTTTGAATGTCAGCTGAAGATTGCAGCGTAATGCCATTTTCAATAAAGTGCAGATCTGCAAATGCGATAAAAGAAACAGCGTTTACCAAAAAAAAAAAATGGCGAATTTATGAGATGAAACTAATTTTATTGCACCAAATTTGCGTTTAAAAAAGCGGATTTATAGAGACGCTACCGTTGCAAGCCCACAATGAATAAACTGTTGGAGTTGCAGTTGAACTGAAACGTTTTGTTCCACAATTAACATTTAAGTGCAGACCTTCTCAATCAAGTTCCTGGAGTTCCTGGAGAGAGAAAAAAAACCCTAGCAACCGGAAGTTCTGTTTGCGTGCAAGAGCCTGGCGGTATGATACCTGCATAAGGTCAACTCGATGCAATTGGTCTGCCAAAAAAAACCAAAAAAACAACTTATCTATAGCCTCCCGGAAGCCCCTTAGCTCGCATTTAATCTGGCTTAGTAACAGTGAGCAACAACAAACAAAGCTCTCGTTTACCACGCATTCAACGAGAATGGTGAGTGACGGAACGCATTCTCACCCATACCAGAAGCCCAACCCTAACGAGACATTCATCCATCGTAAATCGATACCAGAAGTGGACCGTAAGCAACAGCAGAAAATGGACGTGGTGCAAGGCCAGCAACATCCTCGACGTCTGGCTCCGTCCGCACCCTGAAAAGAAGCACTAAGTCTGCTGACCCATTAGAAGAAAATCTGTTTTATTTCAAGTTTCCACCCACACCAGCGCCAAAGTCACGAAAACATCCCATTCAACCTACTGATAACAAGCGCCCACTTAACCTCGAAATAAATACCAAGCTAATAAAGATGGCCATGAAGTACACATTAAACTGCTGAAAAAGCTAAAAAATGTCACACATTTTCGTTTATGCCTCGTGTAATACTTCGCTTGGTTTACTAACTGATGTTTTCCAATAAAAATGGAAATGATATACAAAATCCAATGAGAAGAAGTTTGGAAGATTTCCAATTAAGTATAGTCAGCGCATAAATGGTTCTTTAAGACTTTAACGACAACAAACTACCAAAAAAATCATATAAAAAATAGAAAGCTACAGGTATACATGTATACTCATTAAACGTATAATCCGAATGGGAATCCGATGGATATATTTCAAACTGGCCACAGACTTTCCGATAAAATGTAGTACTGTAATTGTTGGAATCTTTTTTTTCACTTTTTGGAAAATGAGTGGACGATTTCATTATTAAAAATGTAAAAGTAATTTAGAAAAAAAATTGGTTGCATGTTATGGTAAGCACATGCACTCTCTTGCCCCTTGATATTGGCAAACCATGATGACATTTGGAGTCGTGCAGGAAAGACTTCAAGATTAATTAAATCCTCACACTCAAACCAAATGCTTTTAAACAAAACCACTAAATTGTCAAGTACTAAAGTTTAAGATCTAAACTAATTTTATTGGGTCTTAAGTTGTCATACATGAGCACAATTTCTATCATTGAGTTTTCATTTTAAAGCTAAATAAACGTCCGCCTTTGTGCGTTTATCTTGGTTTTATGCATTTCAGAGAGATACGAGCCACTTACGTGCCTACTATATTTTTAAAAAAAAGTAGTACTATAGTGCACACTTTAAGATGACGAAGTCGCAATTACCAATGGTGAACTTCGTGAACTTTTTGAATTATAGTTCCTGATACAAAGTACATATACTGTATGCTTGCTATCAATTCTGCCATTAATAGAGGTACTCATGCAGAAACTTTAGGAATCGTGTTTTGGCAGATGTGAAGTCATTTGTGCAAATCGGTTTATTAAAATCACTCAAGATTATCACTTTTTTATAAATAAACAAATTAATTACTTTTGCACACGTGACTTCACGTATTTACGGCAGTTCTGCGTTCATTTCAGTTTGAATCAGTCATTTTTCTGTCATACTTTTAAAAGTTCACGAGTTACTCGAATCCATATGTGGTAATTGTATATGCAAATGCCTAAATCCCTATTCATAGAATTAAAAATGTATTGATAATTACTGAAAAAAAACGAAGCTAGTGATATAACACATCAATTATGTTTGAATCGACATTTCTGTATGGTTTAAATGTATTTAAAATTTCATACCAATTGTACTTGTACTATAATGATCGGTTTTGTTAAACATTTAAAAAACTGATTACTGTATTTCGAACGATTGAATCAATCCTGTTCTTGCGAGACATTTTATAAGTATCCTGACCGTCTTCACGAATCAGTAACCTACTATAAAACAATGATATTTATCTATATTATGCAATCCCCTTTGCCAACAAAGGTAGTTTGCATCATATTTGGATGGCCTCGCAAGCTGCCATAAATAAAACTGCGTAACCCAAGTCCGTAAACCCCTAATCTTATTTAAGAAAGTCATAAAACTAAAATTTTTCTTCATATGCAGATATTGAAATTTCAGCCGAATGCATAAAAATCAATACTAGCTGTAGGCTTTTTAGGACTGCTGGAAAAGAAGCTTCCGATAAAAAACTCAAAACACGTCCATGGGTGGGTTCAGCGTCTGAAAATTTGGATATTTTTACCATTTATTTCTATGGCATAGGAACGAATTACACAACTCGGAACATTTGCTGACGTTGTCATAGAGTTAGAAATCGTTCGTATGATAGACATAATATTAATCTCAGATCAAACAAGACATAAGCCTATCAGCTTATCGATTTCCTGTTACATTAAAATGGGGGTGCCGCATGGTGATATTTTTTTACTAAGAAATCCTTCGAACACTGGATGAACCAATATCGCAATTGCGTTTTCGTTATGCGGAGGTTAAGTAAATGAGCGGGTTAATTGACGCTCGAAAGTCACGTGAAACCTTAAATACTTGTAGATGCATTTCTAATCGCCTCTTTCAAGAAGCCATAAAATATTTTGTATTTTGACTTATGGCAGTGAATCGTGGGCGAGACCTCTGTTGTTAGGATGATGACGCCTACGAAACGCACGATCTAAAATAATTTTAATGCAGTATGTAAACACGCAGCTATCAAACGATGTACTTTAGCACCAATGTTCTGAACACGTGATGCGGAAATGTCCAAATTCCAGTTAGATCCAATTCATAACCTTATTTGAATAATACACGTACGTGTACGATAGCCAACTATTGAAGGTCCTGACACTTGCGATTTCACATTTCAAAGTTAAATGTTTTGAAATTTTAGTTTACAAATAAAAGTTTACAAAATCTAATGTATGACTGAATTAAGGCTACGAATAAACGTACAGGAATCTTGTACAATGCATTTTTTCAAACTTTTCTCTTCTCAAATTTCTGAACGTTTTTTCTACATTTTGTATAATTTAATGTAGAATACCCCTCAATATCATGGAACATTTTCCTGTTATATCCAAAAATGTTAACAGAATCTCTAAATTCTGCTTCATTAATGTTCTGAAATTTTAGTTTACAAATAAAAGTTCACAAAATCCATGACCAAATTAAGGCTACGAATGAAAGTACAAGAATATTGTACTATAAATGTTTTTTTCTACATTTTATATAATTTGACACAGAATACCCCTCATTATCATGGAACATTTTCCTGTTATATCCAAAAAAGTTAAAAGAATCTATAAATTTTGTTTCATGATGGTTTTGACATTTTAGATAACAAATAAACGTTCACAAAATATATGACCAAATTCAGGCTACGAACGAACGTGCAAAAATATTGTACTATAAATAATGTTACTTTTTCCCTCAAATTTCTGCATGTTTTTTTTCTACATTTTAAATAATTTGATGTAGAATACTCCTCTGTATTATGGAAAATTTTCCTATTACTGTATATCCAAAAATGTTAACAGAATTTCCAAATTCTTACACAAATTCAAATACGCATTTATATACAGTATATGAATAAATCTTTTAATAGTTGAAGATACTTTCTCATCTGGAAGAAGCACCAGTGATGCAGTGACCATTCAAATTTAATTTAAATCGGGTTCATCTTTTCATTTCATGTCGCTAGAGGTATCAGACTGTAACTGTAGCCAAAGATGCTTGAAAGTCATACTTCTGAGATCATCAAGGTTAACAGAAGCAGCAGCAACCGCAGATTTACACAATGATTCCTGCACCGATCACGTCCGAACATAACGAGGAAAAAATCCATCGATTGAACAATCGATCAGGAACGTCACGACCCAAGATGGATGGTGGCAACTAAACACCTGTAATTCTCAACCACCTCTGGTCAACACTCCTTAGATGCTCAGAAAAATCAATAGGGAATTGGCGACGTGGACAAGATTTTCCTCTTTTTTTTCAAATCAACGGATTCAAGCTGTCTGCCCCTTGATATCAGGAGTGGAAAAAGATGTTGCATTACTCCCCAAGACTTCCAAACAGTGATGCAATTTGTAACGGTAAACCGAAGGAAAGGGTAATACACGATATAAACAACCTCACATGTATTGATTTTGTAAGAAAAAAAAATGGCAATACGCCTTGTGAGAGGATATTAACCTTAAAATGCGGTGTTATGGATCCGAAACAAGATTATTAACCCATGGATGAAACCGAGGCGAGTCGCGTAATTCATTGGCTAATAAAATCGATGCCATTTCGCCAACTTTAATTAAAATGCGGTATGCGGATGTGTATTAGTCGTAAAACAAACTGCGCACTGATCTCAGTATGTACGAAGTACAAGTACACATACATACAGTACATGTACATGTACATGTATTCATGGAGCTTTCGGAGGCAGCCATTTGTTTTTAAAAAAAGTTCACTTTCCATAATTAACCTGCCAAATGAAAAGTAAATCATCTACAGTACAGGTATAGTTTCTTTGACGGATTCTGCATGTTAGTTAAACAGATTCTATGCTTACACAACTGATTATACATTACTATTGGAGGTTAGTGCAATCTGACACAAGTCAGCCATGAGGGGTCGCGTAATTCTGAAAGGATATGAATTGGTGCATATTTACGATAAACTTGAACAAGTTAAATTGTTGGGTTTATTTTTAAGTTTACCTAAAATACCATGGGTTATACCTAGCCAAAACGAAATTTGCATAAACATGTACGATATACATGTTTAGTAAGTTATCGCCGAGTTTATCCTTTCCATTGTTATTTTTCAAGTCTTCCCCAAATAAATTTTCATTTAACATGTCTCTGATTTTTCTTTAATTGTTCTTACATCCGACAGAATTCCTGAAAATTGGAAGAATTCAGCCCTCCACTAATTTTATTTCTAATCATCGACGAATTTATTCGCATTTCTACCATATCATCCATATATTTCTTAATGTAGGAATAACCTTCAGGCAGGATATTAAGTTTTCAAGTATTTTCCTGAATCTTTTCAATTCATTTCTTTTTAATCTCCTCATCTATGCTCATATTTCTAGGCATAGATACGAAGCTGCCAGCCCCAATTGGTTTTTGCATTGCCATCGTTCAATAACCCCAAATATAATTTGATGCTACACTGTAGTTTGTACTAATCTATAAATTACAGCATGTAAGAAGATGCTTCTCGGCAAAAGGGTGAATTTAAATATTCAGATAAGTATGGATCTACAAATCGTCATTAAGCCTTTATGGTTATAATTGAATGAATTCTCGCACATCACATCTTAACATTTTTATCGACTTATTGGATCAGTGACAACCACTTAAGACACATAAATGTAGAGACTTTAAGCACAATTCAAGATTGACGAGCATTGAATTGGTAGGCGAAATTCCGTTGCAAATCTCCCAAATACATTTATTTATCCACTGAATGTACTGTAAATACTTGAATTATTAAAAGCCATACAGACATTAAAAGAATTATTTCAAATTTGACAGGGAAAAATGACAAGCAACATTCCCAAATATTTACGAGCAACCCTGTATACGTGTAATTTACTATTTTCCACGATCAATAAGACCCCCTTAATTTATTTTTTCCCCAACTAACCTTTATGTATGCATGCAGAGCATAATTTTCCATGCAAAGTATTGATATTTCGACCAGGAAGACCTCGTACGATGCAACCAACCGAAAAATTAGGTCAGATGTAACGCTTTCCATAAGCAAAAGAATCCAAGTTTTCCATTATTTCCAGAAGTCTTTGTGCCAGTGACAAAAACAATTATGACTGGTCAACATTATCGGAAATTCGCACGGTGATGGTAGTCATCTTATCAATAAATAACCCTTTGGTGAGCTCGTCACGGTGCCAAATGAATAAAAGCTAGCAATTTTGATGACTAAAATTTTTCCAAGGATAATTTCAGCGCAAACAGCATTGTTGCCTCACGACAACAAAATACACGGTCTTATTATCTTTAATTATTAATTGTCATTAATAATTGTCAACGTAGCCATTTTTAGACCATAATCTGCACATGCATGTAGAAGAGGACAATGGAAGCAGTTTAAGAGTTCTGTACCGAAATAGTCAATCGTCTGTTTTGCGGTCATTGTAATGTTGCGTCCAATGCTATGTTTACACTGAAAGTAAAAGCATTTGCCTCGAATGGAAGTAAATGCTCATGCTTTTGGAAAAAACGTCCTCAAGTACATTTCGCTCACTTTCAACAAGACGTTTTTTTTTTGTTTTTTTTTTAAATACTTTCTTCTTCCTCAGGCATGGATTCAATGTACACCTATATTGTTTCCATAATTTCATCAAAATTCAAATAGGTAGAATAGATTAATTAAAATAATGAAATCTTAGCTGCGTTGCAATGCCTTTGAATTGGGTGAAGCTAGTGAGCTTAAGTAAGAGAAATCTCAGCCTCAAAGCAGGTTTTCGAATTTCATGTCTTCAGGCTATGATAATTAAAACCTAATCAACCACAGTGGGAAAGTCACGTGCGTAGAATCGACGCCGTGGTTGGCTAACGCGCTTGATACAGCATTGGCAGCGCTGATCTTATAAACGGCCCGGTAAGTGATATTATTTAATCAAACTAAAGTTTATTTGCCTTTAAATGCAATTATAAACTAGTATTCGAAGAGCAGCTTAATTGCAGTTTAATGAAATAACAGAAGTTGAAAACTGCCGTCGCATATCGTATAGTTTCAATTAGCGGCAAAATCAGCGAGCTACCTTCGCAGAATAGCTCTTTAATGGGTTAACCCTCAGATAATCCCAAAAATTCTTAAGATTTCCTGTAAGCCCTCCAGTCTCCAGATCCAACTGATTTTAAAAAACGGTCGTTTCTAAGCCTTCTTCGGCATTTCCTGGTTAACGAATATGTAAATGCGAAGTCGTGTATACGTCCTCACTCCCACTCCAGATTCCATTGTGCGTCAAGCTGCGTAACTGCCAAATATATCTATATAAATTAAAATGGCACAATGAGGGAAACGCACCGTGTTCCTCGTATTATTTCCGAAGCAGAGCACGCTGCCAAGTATTGTGTCGAAAAGAAAAAAAAAGCGCTTAGTTTTTTAAATAAAGCGGCGTGTTTTCATAACGTGGTTTTGTGTATACAGAAAAGTGCGACGATCTTAAATTATTCAACTGACAATGCGATGCATGGTGGGGTAGGCGGCAAGCTGTCTACTAAGAATAATACTCTCCAGGGGGGTTTCTCACTCGGTTGCCTGGCAACAACAGCATCATTGGAGGGTGTTGAACATGGGTGCGCTGTACGCGCATACTTGGCCTTGCCTAAGCACAAAAAACGAATAAAAGAAACATCTGTTTATGCGTTTAGGATTATTGCATGCAGCACGACGTGGGGACGTGTCGAAAAAATACGAAAAGAATTAAAAAAAAACACCGCACGAACGGAATTTCTTACTGCGAATCGTTAACGACTCGGGCATCTCGGGAATTCTTGCAGACGAATGTAAAAAAAACATGGGGAATTTCCCGAGATTTTGTAATGTGGGTTTCGTACATCTTATTTATATACGGTATGAGAACAGTTGAAGTTTCGTCTCTCATCAAAAAATGCAAGGATTTTGAGGTGCTCAGACAGAAGGTTTACGAATCTTTTTGCAAGCGTGATGTCACGTGTGCAAAATCGACACGTTAATTGGTTTGGAAATTGCATGTACTGGCATGAAATTGCCCCAAGATTACACATTGATTTACACATGATGAATTCTTGACATGTACGTTACATAATCGCACAATTTTTCATATACCAAATTACCAATAACACAATGTGATCATAAGACCGTACTTCTTGAGCTCAAGTTTTTGCGTATTTTGGGATTTTCCAGCAATTCGATTATCAGCCATCTCGTCGTCGTCATGCAAGTAAAAATCGTCTCTGAACAAAGTCTGGTGCGACATGTACAAACTTCTGTACTGCAAATATTTTCAGGTCTGTATTCAAATTTTGGTTACATTTGTATTTAAAGTGCATGTTTAGCCATGTAGTGATTTGACAAATTATGTTTATTAAAATGACACCATTACGGGCTTAGTTCGTCAATGAGGATTTGCATGTCTTTTTATTTTTTTTTTTCGAATACATAATGCGGAAGTGAGATGGCACCATAAATTGGCTGAACGAGAACGTTTATAACGTTACGCGTGATAGTGAACTCCAGCTCAAGAGTTTTCATTGACAGTGAGTAGGAAAAGAAAGTGGCCTAGTTTTTTGCCAACACCGCCTATGCTAATCAGCCCAAAGATTGGCTCACCAGCGATTACCAAGAAATCGTTATGGCAGGAAGAAATGAAATAATCATCAAGCAGGAAGGAAAAAGGAAAGGAGGAACCTTGGCCCCCATACAGGGTGGAAATCAGCTGATGTTTATCAGAAAGCATGTACGAGAGAATCAGACCCGTGGAACTTTCCCTTTCATTGAAGATTCCAGATTTTCCATGGAGGATATATGAATTTATAATGCAACGTACTCAAAAGACGAATGAAGATAGATTGCCGCCCAAAGGGAATTCAGTAAATTACACAAATCCCTCCTGCTCGGTATGAACGAAGTAACTTTATACATTTAAACGCCTCTATGTATGCAGAATTTCATCATCTTCTGTCTTCTTTTAAAAAGGATTTTGCAATTAATATTTTGCAACAGGTTAAAGCTAACGTAGAATGTGCATAAAGTTCGTATTTGGCTAAAAATCAAACATTAATGTACCATTCTTGGCAATTTTTAGTTCTAGTCCTGCTTGAATAAAGTAACAACTACAGGAGCAAATATTCCTCTTATCCAATCGACCAACAGGACATCTAATCGCAAATAAACTTGCCATAATGCTCTGATAACCGTCCAATAGAACCACTGCTCAAAACCTGCCCAAATTGCGTGAAAATACATTAACATATTAGGAATAAGTGTACATAATGACACTTTACTAGGGGATAAATTGAACCCTTCAAATGAAAACTAGACGAGGTTATGGGGGCTTGCTAGGTTAAATTTCAACAACGGCATGGGTTATTCCGATCCATAACCCAATTTGCAGACACATAACAGGGACGAATTTCCTGTCAAATCTTGTAATTCACACCTCCTGATATTGATACTGCACATGCACTGTTTATACAGTTTACTGTATGTACAGTGTAATTATATCGTCTTTTGGCAAAGGACATTATAAGGATCTTTGGACACAATGAGCTCGTGGCTCAATTTTCCACACGTGTGGATTTTAGTGGAAATCCGATGCACTCGAGATTCTTAGCCTTGGCCATGACAGAAGAACGTCTGACAACGCAGACAGACATTGAAAGATGGAAGTGAAAGACCCGGTTGTTGATCCGTGCCATTTCCAAAAACTTACCAAGACCCCGACTATACCGTATCTTTTTTCGGCATTCTTTTCCCATGACGTCTATTTCTACAATTTCCAAACATCCACAACGCCCAAGAGGCCACAAGGGTGATCGCAACGTGTTGGCCGTGAAAGACGTCCATATGTTGCAATTCAATCTCGTTTAAGAGGTCAGGGTGGGCCGATGCTCAAACACATTGGAGTCATTCGCCTCGCGCGTTTCCTTTCATCAGCTCGGATGATTTTTGACAGAAAATAGCCCATTTCCTTTCTGTTTCGCTCCCTCCATGCCACTCGCTACTGCATATGGACTCGCACATGTTACGCATGCACTGAAAAATCAGCAAACCGATATTTACCGAAAGCAAACTTTGCGTTTCCACTTCCCGCCGCCCATGGCTTTGCTCTTTAGTTGAAATGTCCCATCTTTAAAAATTATGGCCACGTCCGAAACCGCCGACTTAATTAATGCGTTCGGCGACGACGTTGAGCGAAATCTGTTTTGGTTAGAAAATAATGTCATTTATGGAGGAAAATGACGGGGTATAAAAACGGCATAAAATGGACACGTACGAGCAGGCGTTGCCTACATCTTCCTTAACGTCTAGAGTAAATTCTACTCCCGGCGAATAAAGGTCGGCTCTCGAGTGTTTTACTACCTAGCGGTCTAATTTCATTTACTGTTCATTACCGGGGAAATTTCGTCACCTTTTCAAATTAAACAGAGATGTCCGCCATGCATTAAAGAACATGAGCTTGGGAAGCGATGGCTTTTTTTGCTCTATGAAATTGCATTTGGAAGAAGCTAGGAGGTCACGTTCGATATATTGACAGAAAAATACCTCCCTGGAGATGTTGCTGCATTGTCGTGCTTTGCCATCTAGCACATGTTGCAGGTAAGATGAACATCTTCGACTCATCTTTTGTACAAAGTAAGAAAATCGAGAGACGGTCAATTGAATAGAATTGCTATACATGTACAGTATAGCCACTAAGGTTCCTTGGTTTGCTTCGAAATGCCAATTAATAAACCTACATTGTGCACCGTTGCACGAACTCAACCGACTATATCCAAAAGGTGTTTGCATGACTGACATTTTAATCCCTAATTAACCCAATCTATATTAATTTAGTCAGTGATTAGAGCAATTACCTTCCAGCTGGGCATTAAGCATGCATGGTTAATCTTTTGCAGTTTGATCTTTTCTCAGCGTTCTTACATGAAAGCCAAAAGTTACTAAACAGTGTTTATTTAAGGCTGTTTATTATAAAATGATCGTTTCGATCATTTTATAGCATCAATTTATTAAAATGATGTTGATGAAAATACCAGAAATTGATTTAGGTTTGAGAGACGTGGTCGTAAGTCGTCTAAAATTCTAAATTATGGGGCAAAACGTTTCAATAGAAAATTGTAAGAAAACAATTTTTATTCAAGCGTTTAATATAATTTGTGACTCCTGGATAAAAGTGAGAACCTCAAACTACCATAAAATACAGATAAGTAAGAGTTAGCAAATGTTCGCCTTCAAATCTAGTGAATTTCAGTAAGATCCACTCCATAATAATCATAAAAAATCCCATTCCGAACGGATATCCGCCTTCTTAAGAAGGATCTCTTTACATGATAGAAATTTTGAAAGCAAATCCCTATATAAATAATATTTACCTGGAAACGAAAATGTAAAAAAATGAGAAAACGTTCAATTTCATAGAATGCGACGTTAAAAAATTGCATTTTTTACGTGTTTACTTAATTTTTTAAAATAAAATTAACAGTAAAATGCACAAAAAATAAAAGAGGAAATGCGTATGACATAAATCCATATTAGAGAAAATTGCTTCCAAAAAATAATTATTCATATCAGGTGTTTCTGTCAACATTCCTAACATTACCAGGATTGTATCCTCAGCAACCAACCTGTTCCATGACAGTGTTATGACGTTACATATAAATAATTAATGTTATTCGTATTGATATGACCGTAAGTTAATTACCCTTACCATTAGTTCAAAAATACTGTTCGGATATTCAGTATTTCATCATCAGAAAATGCGACTAGGTTAATCTAATCACATATCCATTTTTACATGCAGTTATGCAAGAGCATATATCACGTGTCATTTTCATCGAATTTCGACTAAAAGAACGTGCCGCCGGGATATAATCAGCGCCAACAGAATGAATTAAAAAGTCACATGATAGCGGAATAATGATTAAATCTATATAACTTCCATTAATAATACCACAGATAATACTTTTCAGTTCAAAAATCAGAATGGAACACAACAAAACTTCGAAAACAACACCCGAAGCGTCATCTGGCGGGCTTTTCGCAAAGCAAATCGAAAGATGTTGATTAGATCCCCGGGAATGGTCGCTAGGCAACTGGCTCTGGCTCGTCGCCATGGCAACGCGCGGCTTCGTCTCCCCCATCACTCTTCGGACTGACAATAGATTAGAGCTTTACCAACATTTTAAACATATTTGGAGAAATTCACAGAAAACAACGCTTATTGTAATATTCCTAAACAATGCCCATCATGTCTGGTGCAGTCTGGAGTAAATCGAAATGAGGAAATTCATTCATTCATGGCTGCCCTTTCAAAGTCAAGCTCAAAGCTACAAGGTTTAATGAACTAGACATACATGTACTTCCAGAATTTCCGATGATTTCTGAGGAGAAAAAAACGCCAAAAAAATTGAAACGAGCATACGAGGGGAGCATATGTGCGTATTTGTCGATAAACACGCATGTGTGAAATATGATAACGGTGAATCACCTCGCTAAATGTTTATAGTTTTATAAATATGTGATAAGGAGCTGATAAATAGTGCGTAGTACACGAGTGCTGACTATCACGTCTCTGTCATTGTACTTAGGTCATGTCTCACCATATTGACGTAGATCAAACCCAGTCCACATGGGACTCTTTACTGTCAGCCCAAATTATCCATGTAAAGAATAAACTAGCCAACAACTGCTATAGATAAGTTCTGTTTTTAATGTTTCACGAGTGCTCAGCAACCTTACAATTTATGTGTATTGATTAGACCTTGAAATCGAGTCTAACCCCATCATTATGCTAAGAAGCATCTATCATATCTAACTAAAACTATAAAAAAGCATTTAATAATATGAGTACTCACAGCAAAGTTTTGCAAATCGCACTTCAGCAGTACGATGAAGTCATGTGTGCAAAATCGACACATTGATTTAAATTTTTTTTTTTGCCCACGTGACTTCACGACTGCCAAAATGCGATTAGCAAAGCTTCTCTGTGACTATATCACTGACTACCTCTAAAACTATTAGACGACTGGGATTTTTAGACTAACAAATTTGTTGCATTTTTCAAGGTACTGGTCGGTTTATCCCACCTCACACTGCTAGAGTCAAATTAAGCTTGAGGAAATTGCCCGTATAGATCGAAACTACATTAATCCCCAGACAATTCTGGAAAACAAACGAAAACGAAACAAAATTGTCTCGTAATTCCAAAATTTTCCAGGTTGACAACACCCTGCCAACTGATTGCTCCCACTCCGTCCAACTCATGTGTGAATGATCGATGGAAAAACTTATTAAATATTAATAGTGTACACAAAGCGGGAGCCGTCTGGACCTATAGCCATAGCGTGCACGGCCATTGCCCTTTCTCTAGTTTCAAATCGATGGAAACTTAATTGATATTGCAGCCATTGGATAATTTCAAAAAGCAACGGGAAAAGTTAGGCCGAAGCCTTCGGAGGGAAGTTCAATTTAACGATTATTCGAGAGCACCGAGCCAATTTCAACAGCACACGCAATCAATTTTTCGATAGAACGGCGCAAATGCGAATGCAAAGGGCGTCTACCCCATCGCCAGCCAACAGACAGTCATGGACTATCAGCCTACCATTAAAAATGTGACTAGTCCTTAGTTGCAGCGCGTGGTACCTTCCTATAAGACTATGGATTTTGCGAGACTTAAGAGGACAAAGACATTGTCTGGTATCGATTCGCGCACCTCATAAATACACCAGCGTGGAACGTGCAGACAATTGCTGGCCCGGCTTCTTAAAGCACCGCAACATTAAAGCTCTCCCAAAGTGCACTGCTAACGATGCCATTGCTGGCCAGCAACTAATTGAAATTAACAAAAAAAATGCGAGTTAACTCATTACTGCAGTGGCTAGTAAAGCGCGATACTAATGATTCGGGTATTAGACTTTGGCTGTAAGCCGCTTCCATTACATGCCATGAGAATGAAAACTTAATTCTGTCTCGCGAAAAATTAATCCATTACACGTGTTTGCAACAGAAACTATGCAGAGTGATCCTTTTTTCTCAATTGAAAGCTTTCGCTCATAGTTTCTTTCAGCTAAAATCAAAAGAACTGTAAAATGATGTGGGTTAAAAATTATTTCCACCTTACTTTGGATATTTTTTTTGATCAACGATTCAACCGTGTGTTATGGAAATTAGTTTTAGCTTTCAGCAAAAACATTTCAAAAGGTTCAAGGCTGAGTTGAGACGCAACTTTCTTGGAGATAACGGTGCAACTGGCCATCTCATTAAACGGTTATCAAATTGTTATGCAAGATTTGTCTTTCCGCCTTTCTTTGAAGATTAATTTAATAAAAGTTTTTTATTTATAAAACAAGCCAAGCCTGGAAAATCTCGACAAATTTCAGCTTTTACGAAGTTACAAAAAAGAAATGAACGATTGTTTCTTGCCGCACAAGTAAAAGACAAATATTAATAAAAATATTAAAAACTAAACAATCCAAGGGGGAGAAAGTAGTCTCAAAGCTCAGCATATGGAATAAATCCAAGTTTTATAGTAATGCGAAAGCCAATAATCCCCAGAGGATTAATTATTATCAACAGCCTTTCAAAAGGTGAAGCCAAAGATTAGCTCAGTGTGCTCATTCATCGCCCTTCCACCCTGGTCAAAAATGCTACACACTTAGTTAAATCTAAAATTTATCGACTAGGAAGTGAAAGCGTCCGACGCAAGCAATTTCCCGATATTGCAAACAGCGGTAACGCAGTCTGCGTTTTATTGCGAGGATAGACACTCATATAGGCAGCGCCTTAGCAACCATTACTCTATGGCAGACGCAGGGTTCAACGCACCCCTGCAGTTCGACTGTCTGTCGAGACTCAGTGAAGCAGCGCAGGTATATACGAATAATGCATAATGAATGTGATTTGGAAAGATGATATGCACGAAGGTTGGAAGGAAAACAAACACAAAATCATAGGAAGGAAAACAAACACAAAATCATAGCAATGTTTGTTGATATTATGCAATTTGTGTTTTTAGAAAGTTTAATGCAACGAGAATTGATTTTTTTTCCACAGACTACTATGATGCACTTGCAAAACCAACAAACTTTAATTCCACAAGTTTGAAATTTCAAAATAATGACAGCCCCAATGGAAATAAACTGAACGCTGTTTCCTACCATTAATTTCCAAACCAAGATGAGCTCATTGCACCGAAAAAAGACGATGAAGCTGATTTGTGCACCCCTGTAGGCGGGACTGCAGTGTTTCTTTGTGGACTGATGCTTCTCGATTTGTCAGGTTTGCTAGTCACCTTCTGTGAAGTTGAAAAATAAAAATTCTTACAATAATTCTATTATAATAATAATTATTTTTAGTGATACTAAACTTAATTTTTTTTTAAATATAGGAAGTGCTTGAGGTGTGACCATAAAACATTATTTTCAACCGGTAAAAAATACCAGTCTTCCTATCAAAAGATTCTTTAAATATTGTAAATCTTACGCATTTACAAAGTATCTCTACAAGTTTATATATATTTTGCAATTTTGCATATTATTAAAAAATTCTACACAGATATCCTTAATATATTCCGCCATGCTTGAAAACCCTAAAGTCTTCTGGCGGTATGCTCGGGGCACCGAACATAACAATGCTGGGGTCCCCCCCCCTGCAGGTTGGCTCTGAGCTAGTGCACTCTGCCGGGGATAAATGTAAAATCCTCAACGAGCACTTCCAAT
>JAQGBX010002878.1:0-18815 GCA_034698745.1 Megaphyllum sjaelandicum
CGAGGGAAGAAGGAGAATTTGTAGAAGTCGTGATTAGGAGAGAAAAGTCGCACTTTAAAGGGATGGTCGTGCCGGCCGGAAAAGTGAGGTTTCAATATATGTACATGTTTATAGTATGCTCCTCAGCAAAGGATTCGAGGTCTATTTGTACCATACAAAGAGATCTCGAACGTTTATTTGAATTTATGTGAGGAAATTTTCCTGCAATCGTTTTCTAGTCGTTAGATCAACACCATCAACCACAGGCGCAGCACCAGTTGGTGATTGTACAAATCTCCCTCTAAATCATTTCTGATAAAGTTCCATAACACATTCAACTTACGGTTTATTATTGCCTCCTTCTTTAAACTTTTCCTAAATTCATTTACGCAAAAGCTCGAGGGGTCCCCATATTTTTCCATTTCGAGATACACGAATAATACACGCTTGACATGTGCTTCTGGTTTTGACTTCGTATCGCTACCACCAAAGCACCTAGCAAGAGCGCTGTTACATTGTCTGCAACCAAAACTTCTTCGCCAGTTTTGCCCCCTGAAACCACATTATACGAAAGCTGAAACTGAAGTTTCAAAGGCAAAGCGCCGCAAGTCGTTAGGTATTAAAGGTACCAAATTTGTATTCACCCTTGGTATTCACATTTAAATGGCCTGCAATGTTCCGTCACCAGTTTTTACTTTGGGAAGCACAAAAGGAGAAGTGACATGTTTGACGTTTATAAATTTTCCTTCAAGTAATGAACAGTTGGTCACTGGGCACAGCAACGGTGAACTTCAGCTATGGGATCTTCAGGTATATACTGTACATGCATGTACTGTAAACTCAAAGTCAACCATGATCCTGCAGCTGTCAAAATAAATTATTTATTATGATTCGTCCAGTCGATCGTGACCCACCCTCACTGATTTTATCTAAAATAAGCTAATTAAATTATCTCATCATAACGTGATTTCAGACAAATCGCCCAATACATGCTTGGTGTGCACATAATACTAAAAGGATAAGATGGTTGGGGTTTTCTGCAGGCAAACTCTTTAGCTATGGTGCAGATTCCAATGTCAATTTCTGGATCATTGAATGTTCATTGGCGAGGAAAACGGGTATAATATTAAATATATATAATAAAGTGTATCTTTTCCCTGTTTTAATTGCCATTTTCAAAATTGCAGGTAATTCCTTCTCGGTGAACTCGTACACGCATTGTCATTGTGATGTTACCTCTGAAGATCCCATTCTTTTGGCTGTACCAGATGATACCTGTAACATTGACATTATTTCTGTAGAGAATGAACGAAAGATTAATACATTGAGGATTAAACCCGATGAAGATAAAGTTGGTGTGCTAATGAGTGTCAAGTTTGCTGAAATGGAAGACAAAACATTATTATTAGCATCATACGAAAATGGATCATTGATCCTTTGGGACATAGCTGGAAAGGAAGCTTTATCACGCTTGAAAGGTCCTGTGGAACCAATGACGTGTATCGATTTTCATGTTCCATCTATGTGCGGAATTTCTGGCTTTGCCAATGACAAGTTAATGATGTGGAAGATATCTGAGAATTCTGAATTAAGCGTAAGAAAGACAATTTCCATCACAAATCCTGGTACAGCATGCTTAAAAATTCACTCCAAAGGACTATACACTGCAGTGGGAGGATGGGATGGTCGAATACGCATTTTTTCTTGGAAGAACCTTAAACCCCTGGCAGTTCTTGGTTTCCATTCTGAAATCGTTCAGTGTCTTACCATGTCACCGGAAACACATTGCTTAGCTGCTGCATCAAAAGATGGACGAATTAGTTTTTGGAACTTGTATCCACGCCCACCAGTGGGTCAGTCTCAGGGAGGAAATCTTCGGAGAAAAACAAATCGGTATTAGTGGGAAGAACTACTGACCAAATGCGTGTGTAAATAATCGTGTAGATCGATGCGTGTAATAAATTACCTGATGTCAGAGTGGTGGACAGTTTCTCCTGAAATTTCATCTTGCTAAATATTTTGATGTATTATGACTAACTATTAAAAAACAAATCAAAGTTTTTATTGCAATGTATCACCATCTTCTGAATAATGTTAGAAAAAAAAAATTCGAATTTAGAATGCTGCAGATCGGTTCTAAAGCATGCATTCTATTATGCTCTACATTTTTCTAGAATTTTTTCAACATTTGAAATTCAAATGCTTTCGTTTTTGGTTGCTGTTTGAACAAATTTTAAGTTTGATTCAGAACAGGCATCACCGATTCTCACAAAGATGTCGAGAAATTTTCGGAAATCCAGAAAAAGGAGGCAACACGTTCATGGATCTGAGGTGGTACTATGCAGCCCACATTATGACATGTTAAGAAATTTGCATAGCGATTCATGTTACCAGCCTTCAACTCCAGGAATTGGGCATTATCAATTTACGCAACCTATCCCAGTGCAGCAGCCTCTGATGCAACCGATCGCTCCGAATAGTTGCCACAAATGCAATTGCAATCCTCCAACTGTCAGGGAAAATGTTGGCCTCAACATCTCTCCAATAATTCATCCCGTTGATACTAGTAGATTTGGCCAAAGTGAAAGCCTGTACTTCTCCAGCACATCACCCCGCCCACTATATCGCAGTGAAGACCAGTCCAGAGACAATCTTGAAAACAAATCTCTAAAGTAAGAATTAAAAAAGATAAATCTGCATACACTGTAGTTAAGTTAATGAAATGTTCCCAAATATTGTGAATATTCCACAGAAAACTACTACTTAACACTAAACACTGAAGCATACAAACTGTCAAAGAATCAACCTAGAAATTTGTAAATGCATGAAGGTTAGGCAAATTTTCAACGTTATCTTTTCAAAATTCTGGCAAAAAATTGCAAAAAAATTGAGTTGTCAATTATTTTGTCGTACTGACTTCAGAGATGAAAACAGCATATTTGAAAGTCATTTGCATGAGGATCATTACGGAATTGTCAGACTGTGAAGAAAACATTGGTTTAGGACAGAATAACATACTGTATGTCTTCAAACGTTTATGTATTATGACAATAGCCTATAATTGTGAGTTTCCACTTTTTAGATCAGTTGTAACTGATGTAAAATCCAAAGACGAGCCATGGGTGGTGAGCGATGAATTGCTAGCAGAAAAGATACGACAGGAAGTAAAACGAAATCAGGATAAACAGCAGGAAGAAAAGATGAAACAAGATGAAGAAAAGATGAAACGAGATAAAGAAAAACAAGAAGAAAGGCTTAAGCGGCTAGAAGCAGTGAATTACTTGGCTCCCAGACCAGAACCACAATTTTCTCCCCCAGAAAGATGGCTAATAATTCCCCGACAACGCATCGAGAAAAAATATGAAGAACCAAAGATAATAATAAAGAAACAGGAAACGGTGGAAGAGTTTTCTAAAGGTAATGGATCTAAAGTCTAAATGGTAATGATGAAGGTAAAACATGGACCATTCACATTTTTCGAAATTAATGTGATTCGATGCTACAGCTAGGTTAACATTTTATGTACTGTAGTTGAGGCATTAATTATTTTAAAATTTCTAATTATATTTTAACCATGGTAAAAATTTTAGAAGAATTTTTCGAATGCTATCTGCCACCAAGGTTAACAAATTCCCACCCCGACGACCAGATTAAGTTACAAGGATTGATGAAAAGTGACACTCTGCTGCTGGATGGCTTAAATAGCAACAATAACAAACCTAGTGACATTAATAATTTTAACCAAGCCAACAAGGATGCATCTGCCAAGGAAACCAACATTCATGTTCGTATTTCTTAGTACGCCCAAAGCCAACTAAAATATAAATTCAAAAAAAACTGCATATAGTACATTGAATGGAAAAACTCCAAATTAAGGGTTCATTTTAATTTGCTAATTAATGCCCGAAGTTGCATTGTTCTAGATGTACATTATTGTGGCTATCCCTTAACTGCGTGTAACGGCTATCATTTAAAAAAAATGTAAAACATAAATATTCGTTCATAAAATAATTATGGTGTACTTGTTATTGTAATCTTCATCATCTCCTAAAGTTTGTCAAAGAAGGTTTTGACCAGACATTACTAACAATACAAGTTTCTAGTAAAATGTTGAAGTACGTTTTCAAGACTTTTCCCCAAGGTTCTCTGAAATTCTGTAAGCCCTGGTTGTAAACAACATTACATTTCAATTCATCCAGTCCTGCTTATTTTAAAACAGATCCATTTCATAAAATTTTCTTCCAAGAGACTACTTGACTTTGAGCTTCACACTCTACTGAAAGTATTTGGACAATCAAATTTAATGTTAATTACTACATGAATAAAACTTACATGAAATGATAATTATGATTTAAGTAAAATATGCATAGCTGCTATTAAAATGAAAAAGTTTTCAAATAGCTTGTGCTTAATCGCACAATTACATTTAAGAAAAAATTAACATCAGTGATAAAACATGAAAATGTTGGTAATTTCTGTTACCAATTGTAAACTAGTAACCTAAAAACATCACATTTTGTGGTCAAAAATTGTTCCTGCCATTCCATACACTTCAAATCTATCCTATTCATGCACTTGCAATAGATTTAACTGGATTTAATAAGTTGCAATTGTGATATGAAGTTTCATTTCAGAACTTCTAATTGCACTTGGGTTAAAATGATCCGATTTGATGATTACTGCTTACGTACAAAAAAAGGAAGGTCTAAATAGTTATTAAAATTAATCTGATCTTCCGTTAGCTACCATATGGTTTAAAATCCAAGATTATTAAATAATTGAACGAAAGAAAATATCGCATCGATCCAAAATATTACCAATTAGGGACATATGGTAAAAAGTAAATATTTATACATTTATATATATTTATAAATTTCCTGCTTGATCTTAACCAAGTTTAGGGGCAGTTAAGTTGGTCTCTATCTCTCTCTGAGCTTTTGAAATTTTGACTTTGTCTCGGGGGGTAGCGTCTTCCCCAGTTTCAAGAGCAAACTTTTTCATTTTCTCACGGAAACTGAGTTGTTCTGGCCCTGGACCACGGGGAGTCTGAAGCATCGGCTGACGGTTGGCTTCTATTCGTTGCCTTGGATCGCGATATACTTCCTGGGCCCCTATCACTCCAGGCGTGCTACCAATAGTGAAAGTGTTCATCTGTTGTGAGTTGTTAGGTGTGGATAAGGTGTTTTCTTCCGAAATCATGTTGCGTCCGTAAGGAGATTTCTCCCCATTGATCGGTTCTTGGTTTGTCCTCATAGAATTGTCTAGTTTAGAGTCGTGAAACGAGACTCTTTTAGGAGGGGCATTTTCCTTCGATGAAGGACTCAAAGGCATGGAATTTTCCCACTGAGCACTTTCCATGTGAGCCATCGTATCGTACGAAGCTTTTCTTTCTGGAGGAGGTGGTGGTGGTGGTGAAGTGATACCATTCATCTGGGAGTCGGTGTAAAGCGGTCGGCCCATGCTGGATTGGTTGTAGGGTGGGGCAGTCATTGTCTGCGGACTTTTTAACAAACTGTCTAACCTTTGAGATCCACTAGATGGAACTTGATTTGCGGGGACAGGCATAGTGGACTGTTGGTACACGCTGTTGTAGGCCCTTGTATTGCTACTGTTAACTAGTTGATTGCCATAATTTGAAGAATACTGTCCATACATAGGACTCTGAGTGGCCATTTTCTGCTGGGAGTACTGCATCTGTTGGTGCTGTTGCATGGCACGCTCCCTTCTTATTTCCTCCTCCTATGGTAGATCAAATTAATCTTTATACGTGATGAATAATAAAGTGCTGATGGTTGAATTTTTTGCAGTGATGCATTTCAAGGGCATGTCTTTAGGCAAAAAAATTCTTTTAGATGAAAAATAGCTTACTTGCTGCCGCTTTTGTGCTTCCCGCAGTAACCTTTCTTCAGCCTCCCTAGCTACTTGCAGTTCTCGCAGAGCTGCCCTCTCTTGCTCTTTTTTTTGTTCTCGAATGCGATTAGCTTCTTCGAGCTTTTGCTGCTTATCACGAGCCATTCGTTGTTGCTCTTCCTGTACGACATAATTTTATCAAGTTCCAAGTATGGCAACACGTCGTAAGAAAATAAATTTCATGTTGTTTTATCAAGAGGTTACCTGTAACTGGTGCTCACGTCTCTGCTCTTTGACCTCTTGTTGTCTTCTGAGCCACTCTTCCGACTGATTAATCGGCGGTTGACTAATCATAGGCGGCGCTTGTTGGTTGGGTCCATCTTTCTTCCAAGTTGGTGGTCTCTCCTGCTCGAGCATTTGTAACCGCCTTTCCTGTCGTCTAACATCTTGTTGCTGCATAGTTTGTATTCTTTCATTTTCTCGCTCTAGGCGTTTTATACGAGCCCTCTCTAAATCTTCTTGGACAAGGCGAAACAACCCCCTGCGATCCATAACATCCTAGTAATGAAGACAAATTTAACACCCAACTCTTTATTTAAAAAAAATAAATAAACAGCAATTACTCACATCATCTTCTTCATTTTCTTCATCTTCTTCATTTTTAACTTCTTCTGCACGTCTTTGGAATTCTTGCTCAAGGCGAAGTGTTCGTAACCTTTCCTCTTGTTTTGATGATCTTTGAGGGAGATTCTCAAGTTCGTTTATCTCTTGATCTCGCATTCGCCGTGCTTCATCCAGTCTCTTCTTTCGTTCCTAAGGTAAATTGAATTAGTTAAGAAAATAAAAAATAGGTTTCTAGAAAACTACTTGATTAGTATTTGCATTTTAGGCACAAAAAAAAAATATATTTTTTTAAATTGAAGTGATTCATTCAAGTCACCTTTTCCCTTTCCTCTCGGTCCCAAGGCGAAGGACTCAACGCTGACAGTGGCGTTTCTGCACTGCGTGATTGAGCCATAGCATCCGGCCTACCGTTGGGATCATATAACGATTGAGCCTGAAGTCTAGGTACATAAATTAAAGATTTTCATTTACTGGGAAACTATTAAGAAAGAAGTTAAAATCATGCGCATCTGCAGATAAACAATTTCTAAATCCTACCGGTCAAACTGCTCTGTTGAACGAGATAATGGTACACCTCCTGGACCATAACGATAACTTCCTTGTGGTGGACCACGCATCTGTTGCTGATATAGAGGATGGGTTGAAGTAGGTGGAGGAGGCGGTGGTTGAGGCGATGCTCGATTACCAATTAATTCATCTGCAGGAGGAGGTGGACGTTCGGGCGGCATTTCTTGAGCGTACATTGGTCTTATTTGTGAAGACATTTGACCTGTTGGAGGAAATCGGGGTTTTGGAGTTGTAGGAGGTGGTCCTCTCTGCTGTGGTCCACGATCCACATAAGCTTGGTGTGGATTTTGGCCAGGAACCAAATGTTGCTGCGGATGGTTTGGCCCGAAGCGCTGTTGTTGCTGTAGTTCTTGTATTTTCCTTTCCCTGGCAAGTCTTTCTTCTCTTCTCCGAACCTCCTCTCGCATTTCCTCCATCTTAGCTTCTTGTCTAAGAAGATCTCGTTCATTTCGCCATCCTTCTGGTCCTCTTGGTCGTTCTGGACTTTGACCTACATCACGTAGGGATCCCCCACCAGCACCTCTTGGAATAGGAGCACCATCTTCTGGATTGTAGCCTTAAAAGTATTTAATTTGCAATTAGTTGAGTTCAGTGCCAATAACAATTACCATTTTTTGATCAGAAAATGAGCATGTGCTCAAAGTATACCACGCTTTCCAAAAAAGAAAACGCTGTTCAGTGTTTGTTTTACTTTAAAAAAATTGCCTCTTCAATTTCAATTCTTTACCCTGCAGTCAGTACATAGTACCATGTGGCAGGGGATATCATTATACAATTTGATTGACCCCAAATTGTCAATTTAATTACTTTTCTCGTATTTGAGATTTTAACGAGGAGGGTGGGATGGGAGGGGATTAGGATAGGAAGACGGTCATGGCCGATTTAATAATAGGGACTATCTCAGCATTCGCCTAGAGGTATTGTGGGAAACGATGAAAAACCACAATCGAGGATATCCGACCAAGGAATCGAACATGAGTATATCGAATTCAAGAAGAGGATGCTAACCTCTAAGCCACCTTGCTCTTATATTAACATTATACAAGGCTTAAACACACATTTGATAAATGGCTTACCCAATCCATCAGGAGGTCTGTTGGATGACCTGCTTGCCATTTCCGGCCCCCCTCGTAATGGAATTTGCTGATGTGCATGTTGCTGCTGTGCCAAACGCTGATCCTCAACAGGCCTCGTCCAATCTGATGGGGGGATAGAGGCCTGCTGGCCAGAGGGTCCTGTATTATGTTCTCTTCCCCACTGAGACAAAAGAGCAGACACTGGTCTCTGTGGGAGCGTATTGAGTTGTTGTTGCATGTCTGGGCGGTTTAAAGAACCATGAGATCCTCTGAGTCGTTGGCTCATTCTGTCTTCGGAAGGTGCAAAATTTGGAGTCCGCAAAGTAGCTGAGGATGCACTTTGCAAATTATTGGAATTTAATGGAGATGCAGGTGGAATTGGCTGATTTTGCTGTTGATAAATGCTGATGTTTTGATAATGTCGTTCTTCATCTTGTTGGAAGTTTGGTTGGGATAAAGGACGCCCTTTCTGTCCTCCCTCTCCATTATATGGACGAGAATGTGGTGGAAGGTGTGGAGGTTGGCCCGCCATCGGCGACCCTTGCCCTTGATAGCCATCTTGACGTAGACTGTTAGTCGATCTTAAAAATAAGTATTTCATTTGTCATTAAAACACTAATGATCAGATAGTGTCGAGCAAAGTCCTTTCGAAGAATAATTTTTAAATATTAACTCTCTTGCTTACTTTGACCGTAAAGATTCACGAGCTGCAGCCTCTGGGCCTGGCCTTACAATTGATGCTGTTGAAGATGTACGGCTGTAGGCTGGGTTATACACTTCTTGTGGTGGTTTTTGATTAGATAATGTGGAATTCCAGATAGGTTCTTGAGGTGCAGCACCACCGCCTAAAAATTAAAATATGAAAACTAAGTTAACTACTGTATTAAGCTTTAAGGTACTTTCATTCGTAAACATATATTTAATTCCTTACTATTCAACGATGGAACGCTTTTACTACTTTGCATTCTGGGCATGATAGGAGGAGGTCCTTGGCGAGAATCTGTCATTTCTGAATTTTGTTCTCTCAGAACTTTACTATGAATGTCTCGCTCAGACATGCGGCGCATCCCTGGATAACCTAAATCCAATGTAAATATAATGTAGGGCATGTAATTTTTTTGTTGCAAAATCCAGCTCTAAAGTTACCAAATAACAAACATGTTAAAAATGAATGTCCCAAAAATCAAGTTCAATCAATAAACAATAACTAGTGCAAGTGCACCAAAACAATTCAACATCACAGGGAATACCTAAGGCAAGAATTTAGCAAACTAGACCATAGAAGGTACACGTAGCAAAGGCATCGCTTCTAATAAAATGCTCGATTGAAACATTTGAATTCATAAAAGCACATTTTCAATGACAATGATAAAATAATGATAAGATAAAGCTGATAATGTTAAAAAATGTGCCAGCATAAAAAATATCATAGCAACTACAAAGTTTACTGCTATATCAGTGCTGAATTTAATGCTACTACATGTATGATTGCTTATATAATCAAGTTTGCAATGCCTTTGCACATAAATGTAGTAATAAATAAAATGACAAGTGTTTTATGACTTACTAAATGTGAGCTTTTCTTTGAGTGACTAAAGTGAGGTTTGCATTCAAGAGAAAAAAGAGAAAGAAAAGGAAAATGTGTTGCAAATTGTGCAGTTATACAAAAAGCAAGAGTAAGACCAACACAACAGAAATTAGTATACATCAACCAACATACTGTTGGCAAATGGTAGAAGCGCAGGGCAATGATAACAATGGCAGCAAGGCATGGACGAAGAACTTTTAGAAGGGCAGCACGAATGTGCTAAGTAAGGCACATAGTTTGAAGACATGGATCCGCAATGATTAGTTGAACAAGGAAGGCAAGAAGACCTACAGTAAGCTGAAGGGATAAGGTTGCTGTGGCTGGAACTTCGCTGGTTGGGCAGTGGATGTTTAACATAACTTCCTACATAGACATTATGTTCACATGAAACAAACATGACCAGAACATAGCTCTTTTAAACTAATTGCATTGTTTCAGATAGTGTTTAATGTGCGAGTATCATTTCAAACAATATATTTTTTTACTTTGCGTACAAACCAGAAACTTAAAGCAATATTCTATTACTTTTTAATGATAAAATAATGTCATTAGCTGGGGTATACATCTATATATATATAAAATAGAAATCGGGTCCATCTTGTGTGACTGGGTGTTTGGTTATATATATGTGTGTGTGTGGACCACATATAACCCCCCCCTCCCCCCCCCGCGAGGCTCTGGTTTTCCGCTACAAACTCCATATTTTGAAGACAACGATAACTAACTTAACTCTTGATCGCGTAACAATAGTTAGAAAAATAAAACAACAATTTTCACCCGGACAAGGCCGGGTTTTCCCGGTTTTATTATTACATTATTTAGAACTGTTATCATTTATTTTATTGTGCTAATCATACAAATTATAGTTTCCAATTTGCTAATAAAAATTGCTACTAAAATTAGTTCAATCATTCAACCTGATATAGAATAACCTCTAGTTTGAAGATTCAATTCAATTCTTTACCCTGCAGTCAGTACATATAGTACCATTTGGCAGGCGATTTCAAATAAGCAAAGAAGAGACCAACCTCTATTTATGACTGGGGAAGGTTGACTCAGAAGTGTAGCTAATCCATGGAACATGGCACCTTCTTTCGCAACTTCAAGTACGACCACACTACCTGTTTTGGTCATATATTCAGCAGCCCTGAATTATGAAATAATACAGCAAAATTTAGTTTAATAAATAATTCAAAAGAGATAACTGACAGTTTGGAATGCCATTAAAGTTGACTTACCTTTCTTGGGAAATGCCAACCAAACTTTGTCCATCAACTTTCAATAATTGATCACCAGCTTGTAGCCTTCCATCCTAATAAAAAACATACACATATTTTTACAACTTAATAATACCAACAAGCTTCTATTAGCAACTGATGAATGAACGTCGTGCCACCTACCAAATCAGCTGCTCCACCTTTAACAACTGACTTTATGTAAATACCAAGTTTATCTTGCCCGACTCCCTGAAAACAAACGCATACTTATAACTTTAGTTACACATTATTTAATATTTCAATTTTTTTTAAATAAAAATTATGTAATTAAAAGTTTACTCGTGCAGCCACAATGCTGAGTCCCATTCCATTATTGCTTTTCTGAAGTTTGAAAGTGGCAACTTCAGGTTTATTTGGGGCACCTGGAACTCTCGCTGGTTCCCTATCGCCATGGTAACTAACCACACTTGGACTGCGAGGCTGAAACAAGCACAAACATTCGTTTTAAACCAAAATTCGGCTATTTAAAATATCAATCATTATTAGATGTCCGAGGATCCTGCTTACACCATGTTGAGCACGACTTGCATCCTGCTCAGCCATATAAATGGTCCAATAGCCCATAGATGATGGCTGAATGGACATGCGACAAATTCCAGCAACTTGTAATGGTGCAGTAAACTCTTGCAGCCCAGCTGGCACACCACGAACAATATCGCAGGAGTAACCATCTTCTGGTAACAAGAATGGTAGCTGGAGGTCAGGATCTTCTTCCAAACGAACATCCCTTCCATCTGATCTGGCCATTTCATCAGCTGTATTTTCTGCCACTTTCACAACATTTTCGATAAGCAGATGAGGAATTGGTGGCTCTTCGGGAGCAGCCTGATAACGCTCCAGCAAAGCTCTCAGTTGCAAGGAATTGAGTTTAAAGCAAGTTGAGCTGATTGCAGCCAGATCTTCAGGAGCACTTTTTGGAGCTTGTAAAAGGTATGCAGCCTATCACAGGAGAGTTAATGTAGTTAATGAAGGGACTTATCAAAAATGGCTGTATAATTCAGTGCTTCATAATCGTAACTGACCTGCAAAATTCGACTGAGATGACAATCGGCCGCCAATTCCAATCCCTGTTTTTCAGCCCACATTTCCACCCTTGTTAAGCGGCATTTCAGTCGAACCCCCCAGAGTCTTGTACAAAGAGTTGGATGAGGATCACACACCAACTTGTTAAACAGCCACATATTTACGAAATGGAACAATTGTGAAAAAAGCTGAATGGTGAGAGCTGCATTAACCCGACAACGACGCAACAATGCCATGGCGGAAGCCAAAACTGCCAAAACATCTCCTGAAAAAGAGCATTTTTTGAGATTACAAAAAGCGATGCACATGATCTTGTGAGGAAGAGAATAATAGGAGGTATGGTTATTGCGTAAGCTACAAGTGTATCTCCCTAATAAACTCACTTGTTGAGCCTTCTTCTTCACCAAGGTCATCTCTATCTTCTAAAAACACTGGCATTGCATTCAGAAGTTCATCTTGCATGCAATGGACTAGGTTACGGAAGGCCAATTGCACACATTCAGCCAAAATGTCTTGTGCATCAACGCAAAAAGGTCTTAGATGCCGATCCTGTTTCAGAAAATGAAGAAGTTCAGAAGAATTTGCCATCCAAAAAGCTAAAGCCCCAGCATCCAGATATCGATCCTATTCAGCAAACAAAATACAGATAATTAGAACTATGGTTAGGCTAAGAAAACATTTCTACGTGGCTTGTCATCATCACATTTTTCAATCAATGAATGAAAATCTAAATTTGCATGTTTTAAGTAACGAAAAAGGGGCAAGCTAAAAAATTGGTAATAGTCATTGGACTTCACAAAGCCTGTGGTGCTTCCTATGACCCCTTTTACAATGACAATAATCATTGTAATTTCAAAATTAAAGTTTTCATGTGAATTTCAATTATTATGGATCAATAAATTTGTAACTGAAACAGAGTTCATACTTGAATTGCCAATTGGACTTTGGTGGCCACTTTGCTAAGCATGGCTGTTAAGCGGTGTGCTCTCTCATTCGGGGTGATTTCCGAGTGATAATGGGTAGATGCACGGAATCTAGCTGTCATGTATAGTGTGTAGGTTGGTGCCAGTTTGAATTGAACCAAACTGGTATCGAGATTAGAAATTGTAGCTGTCAGGAAAGCATCTTCTCCATCCTCCCATAGTTCCAACATTGCTGGCAAAATGGGGTCCAATCCACGCCTAAATTTGAACAAGTTTATCGACTCAGTAATTGATTAGCACTTTAAATCTGTAGGCCTGTCAAATTTTTTTCATTTCGATAAAGCAATCATAAACAAATTCATCATTAAAAAGTTACCTATTATCCTTTGCTCCTCGATCTAACCGGCGTTCATCTTTCTGACTGGAAGTAGATCTAGTTTCGGCATTGGCATCATTTTCAAACGAATGGTGCAAGGAAGAGTCATCTTTCAGAGATTGTCTTAAAAATTAAGAACAGATTACAAATGAGCTTTGGATATCAATAATTTGTAAAATGGAGTGAAACATTTTAACAAACCTGTCATATGACATATCTCCAGGATGGCGTACGCCAGAATCATGTCTTTGCCTTCTCTATAAAATAAGAGCAATAGGCATTGAATTATTAGCTTTTCAGGAAAGTTTAAATAACTATTTACAAAAGAGAGTAAAGAGCACAAATAAGTAAACCTCTTCCATTAAAGGATCCAAAAATCTGAAGCAGTGTATTTTTCCAAAACGAACGATCATTCCATGTTGCAGAATTGTTGTTTCATAAATCCGTTGCCCATTAACATAAGTTTCTGCATCACGACTGCATGGTGTTACAGTTACAATGCCTTCCGTGTGAGCTATCACACAGTGACGTGGCTGGACATTCGGCCCAAATAGCTGAAGGTACTGTCCATTCGGGGACATACCTCTTTCACTACCAACTTCGGTTACATTTAGATGCAAAATGTACTTCTTAGGAGAACTCGAAGTGATTTCACTACCATCTAGACTCAAAACATGCGGAAATGGCACATTCATAAATGAAATATAAATAAAGACAAAATATGAATGTATGATATTTTTTTCTAACCTGGATTAAGCTCGATGAAAAATGGGAGGCGTTCTGGTCCATCAAAATAAGAATTTGAACCATCTAGATCACCCTTTGCCGATTTTGGTTTTTTCTTGCGTTTCCTTGGCTGGTAGTCAACTGGGCGTCGTTTTATGTGAAACATCACCGATCCCTTCGCCGGATGATGGTTCATCAAAATCGCTAGCGGACATTCGTCGTCATCCAAAATGTATTCATTGGCACCACCGCTGCCATTGTATTCTCGGCTCTCACGATCTCCTCCAACATAGACCTAGAAAACAAGAAAATTACAAATTTATAGTTTTTCCACTCAAATTGAATGTGCCCAGTTTTAAAAAAAGTTGTTCTTATTTATAATTTACCTGTACTAAACAATATGTGGCAGGATCTTCCTTGTCCAATCCATACTTATCCAGCATTTCTTTAACAACATAGGCTGCATTATCCCTTACAGATAAGAGCAATGTCTTGTAAGGGACATCTCTACACAATGACTCGCCATAAATTTTCAAAGTGCCACCTAAAATTAACTTTCATAATCAGTTTGACTACCAATTTAATACATGATATCACCGCATTTATTAAAATCATTAACCTGTATCAGGGCCACCATCTTTGCTACGGAACTGTTGGAGTTTTTTCTCTAATTTTTGCTGCCGCCTGCGTCTCATAACAGCTTCTGGATTTGAAATACTGCGAGTGAAACTAGTTTCTGGCATTTCTGTATAGAGCTTCTCGGCGATACCATCTGGGTTTTCTTCCTCGTCGATAACTTGCTATTTATGATAAATTTGTAATAGGTAATGAAGATACATTTCTTATAGCAATCTAAATTTCCAAAGGTTTAAACTTATGATCCATGCCTTTGGTTTTTGAAGTTTTTCGCGTTTCTTTTTCTCCTTCTTTTCTCTTTTTGACAACTTTCTTTTAAAATGTGTACCGTCATCCAAACTTTGATGGGTAACCTGAAGTTTAAAAAAAAAATCCAGCAAAATTGTTAAGCTTTATTTTATATTTATTGTAGGTTGAATATACATGTAGCACAATTTTAGTTCAAGTCTAGCAACATGCTTACAAATGTTTTCTCATCCATCCTCCGAAGTAGGAAACGCCCTTCTCGATCATCTTTATGCCAATTAAGCTGTACTAGTAAAGGTCTTTCTTCATCCCCGATCTTTCTCTCATCTACATAAAGATGACGTAATACTTAACAAATCGGCAATTCTCTAATGATAGTTAGATAAATTCCTCGGAAGCATACCTCCATTTTCGTGTATTTCGTACAAAGCATATTCTGGAATAGAAAGCATCCTCATGTCGGGGCGGAATTTTTCAATAAGGGTCTCAATGACATGTCTTGCCGTAGCAGAACTTGCCACCCGTATGCATTTTGTCGCAACTTTTTGTCCAGCATCTTGAAAATAAAAGCGCATAACCCCATGGAATTCCAAGTTCTGCAAAATGGGCAAAAAACACAAAGCAAATTAGTATGTGGTGAAGGAAGTTTTTATTGAATCATAAAATCTCTGCAATTCAACCTCAATCCTGTAACCTTTTATTTCAAACATCATCTTGCTCGATATTACAATTAATTTGTAGGCCAAGGTGATTGTGGCATGTTAGGTCATACTTAACCTGAGAAGTCTAACAGGTTAAATAAAGCGGTTTTTATTCAGGTAAAGTATTAAAAACGATTCGAATCGGGAATTTTTTTTTGGCATGGCTTAGTCTCTAATCTGGGATATAATTTAAATAAATCTATACAGCATTGTATGCAAGTTTCGAAAAATAAATTTGAATAATAAACAATTACTCGGGTTGCTATACTAAAGGTGAGCTACGTGTTTGGTTTCAATAGCCTGCATATGACATAGATATGAATCAACAGTGCAGTAGTGAGAAAACAGAATTTATAATTTATTAATATTACTGACACAGTTGGCTACGATGTTGATATGCAGCCCATCTTCAAACTATAGTGAATAAGCATAGTTATGAGCAACCCACCGCTTATTCATGCACATTCTTGCATGAAAAAATATCATTGTATAAAATCTCAAAAAGTGTCAAGCATATACCACTTCGCCAAACTTGTTTCTGTTCACTCGTTTGACTAGTGCGTATCATGTTATTCAAATTGATCGTGTTTGCCAATAATAATAACAACAGCGTACCACTCTTCTCGTTGAATGAGCACTAAGCACGTTTTGAAATTTCTTGTTTTCCCATGTCTAGCCTTAAAAACAATAGTGGTCAAAATGCGATCAAGGCAAAACTTCCTGACTTTGCAGAACTGCGATGGAACTACAGATGTACATGTACTTAAAACGAGCTAATCAGAGCATGTAGACTATTTTCATTAAGTCTGCAAACGCTGCTAATAGAGAAGTTAAGGAATGCCAAACTAGCCCACGCCTGGCATTATGTAAACATTTTGAGCTTAACAATGGCAGTGTTGCTGCCAAACGGCAAGATATAAATGGATGAAGTTCGTTTAATTGCACCAATTAAGTCAAAGCCAAATGTAAAAAAAATTTAAAACGTACAAGCTGCGTGTTAATCTAAAGCAAGAGAGAACTTGCAGTTTGGCAGCGGAATTACTACAGTAAACTCTTTTCGTAAATTCCAAGTTTCACCACACTTCAAATATAAAGGGGGGCTACTCTACTATGATAAAAATATCGGTAGGGAGAAGATAAAGCGACTTTGGTGTTTACTTCTGCAAACAGCAAAAGCACTTGTAACAGCAAACATTCAACTTCGATCACCATTCAAGTGTTACATCAAGAATGCCAACATATTATTATTGGTTCAATTCGTATATACAGGACATGTAGAGTACGAATTTACGAACAAAAACACCTACATGTTCGGTATGTTATGTGTATAGATTCGAAACTGGAGTACATGTACAGTATATGCACATCAGCTCTAAAAGTAACAATCTGGAAAAAGTGAAATCGGGTTGCAGCATTTGCCCGAAACAGAATAGCAAACAATGCATCTTAGCCTTTATCTACTTTCCATGTAAAAATAAGATGCAAACAGATGGCCCTTCCCGTTTCTGGTAGAACACAAATTTTTACCTCTACTCCACCGATTTTAATGCATGTACAGTATGTCGTCCGAGATAATAGGGGAGCTCAAACATGTGCTGGAACGCCAGCAGTTGTGGCAGTAGCTAAGTGGTAGCCAATAGGAATGACGGATTTTGTGTGACCTACACATGCAAACGCACCTACAGGCATTCCTATTGGCTACCACAAGAAAAATTACGAAATTTCTTAGCCAAATCTGAGCATCTTGAAAATAGGCCTGTCTGTGGCGTTTTTTTCAACAAAAAAGCTGTCATACTTCACAGAACAAAGCAAACTTCCTTTTTGATTTTTTTTTTAAAAATGGTAATTACCAACGATCTCGAAAATGACTAAAATAAAAATCACTCGACTATATGGTCTCTTCTTCTCCCACCTTTTCAAACCATTTTAATAACACGAGATGGGTGGGGGGTTGACTTCCACCCGTGAGTAATGCTAGAGTAACGCTAGCAGCGAATTGTTCAAGTGGCCAATAGTTTCCTTCCTGTATTGCGTGTTAACTTCTAACAGGCCTCAACAGACCGGAACGGCATTAACAATGCTCGACGTGTAGCGCCAAGCCAGATGAGCAGAAATAATTTTTCTCATTCACAAAATCACAATTGGATTTGGCGTCTTAGGCTTGGCTACGTTGGGCTGTTCCTCCCTTACACCGAGCGACAGTCCGAACAATAAAAACAAATGTGGGGCACAGGTACAACAATCTTTGACCTCGGTGGGAGCCACGTTTAGCGTATAATCTGTGCATTAGTCATCCATTAGACCGACTTCAATAAACAAAAATTCAGTGTAATAAAACGCGTCAACATGCGCGAGACGGCCAAACTATAAACACGAATGTCTCGAGAAAAACGTTGGCGCCATAAAGAGAAAGTTTCAACTGACCAAAGATACGATCGACTTGGACCAAGTATGCACGGATAATGCACCTACAAGAAACAGCAATTGTGTGAGCTAGCAAATACGTGTTAGCAATATTTCAACCAGCAGGGTCAAGCACTTGCTCTAAATATTTCTTCCCTTTTTAACGATCAGAATTCTTTCTCATTTCCAGGGAAGGAACCACGGTTTCCTTACATCGGGGCACTTCATTTACTTGGGATACTTCCTGTCCATGCAGTTGGTCAGGGAACATTACTGGACGTCACGTATCATTTACATTTCCAGCTGGCTTTTTCCAACACTTTTCTGGTATATCGTATACCCCTGGAACCTATTCAAATTTCTTGACCTTGGCAAAATAGCAAGTTTTGAATCCCCCTCTTCTGCATTGTAAGTAAAATCATTGAACAGCGTGCTGTGCACAGCATTCAGAAGTCCACGCAATATTTACTTCACACGATGCCTGAAGAATTAATGCCTGTATCTTATTTGGATTTCATTTCTTTTAAGTTAACACTGGTTAACTTATTCAACAGTGTGCAAATATAGAAATGATGCAGGACATACAGTAAATCAAGTGATTCATCTAAGTATCCAATAATTTTATAATCTAGATAAATTAAGACGCTCAACTCGTTTCATGATCAACATTTACGAATACAGTAAAACCTTTAAGAGTGACCACCAAAAAAATTCTATGTTGATCACTGTACACAGGTGGTCACTATACAACCCAGTTGCAAAAATATCCAATCACCTATAATTTTCTAAGGGTTGGTCCTAAGCTACCTGCCATAGTGTT
>JAQGBX010002879.1:0-18815 GCA_034698745.1 Megaphyllum sjaelandicum
AGTGCCCTGAGAGTACCCCGACTGCTCGATCTCAAGAGCGAGTGTAGCCAGAGCAGCCGGATGTTGTTCGCTATGACATCATGAGGACGCACGGCTCCAAAAAAATTACTTCCGGCTGCACTGGCTAGCCAGTGCTAGCCAGTGCTCAGCCCTGGTGCTGACAAGTGAAATTCGCCATTATGCCTCACCTTGTAGCTACACCCGGTGTACACTTTTTGGGTGAGTCGAATTCGCCATAAAATTAATGAATGATGGCGCTGCAAAGTAGAAGGTTTTAAATTCTTCTTTCTATGGTTTTAAAATTCCCCGATGTAACAAACGGTAAGTTTGTGCGAATCTGCGTCGTGTTACCATTATTTAGACTCCTTACTTAAACGCCCCAACTTTAATTGTTTGGTCAAAAAACGGAACGATGACGTTACGTTAAGTTACATTTCGTTCATTCGTTCTAAATTATAGCACCGGCGAATACGCGGAAGAACGTTGCACCGTCAGGCAACTGTGTCCCGGATTGTTCGAATTCACCTGTCCCAGAAGTAAGTTCTTGTCGAAAACATTGCATTTATAATGATTTAGTCAAGATTTGTCTAAAATTCTCGTATTGACCGATTGACCAGTCAACACCGTCTATTACGAGTACATTCACTACTTCGATGGGCCGAATTTGATCTCGACGACTTGTTTGCACGTCAACGGGACTTTCGTGGATCAAAGTACGTATTGATCGGTAGATTAACGACGAAAAAGTCAGGAGTGTGTTACAACTGGGCGCCATTGATAGGGGGCGCCCGTATTGTATTTTCAGATTTTAAATTTAACGAATATTTTCGGCATTAGGGGTCATTCAACAAGGACCGCCTCGGGTAGTTACTAGGGGGAGATATAGGTTGAATCACGGACAAAATGTGGGTAGGGGGAGGGCCGAGAGGGGTACGATCAACTCAAACGTCAACTTAATAAAAAAAAAACCAAAAAAATCAGTACCCAAAGTGAAAGGAAAATTGAGCGCAATATCGCATAGATGATATCACGTGGGTTCCTGCAGTCATGGAAAACCTGAAAAAGTCAGAGAACTTAAAAGCTCAGAGTCCATGCGCAAACTTTAACATTTTCCCAGTACAAATTTGCAATTTTTTAATTTTTTCTCAAACATTACCTAACAAACTTTTTTAACCATTTTCGAAGTCATCTTTACATATTTGTTCACGTTTTCTCATTTGCCATTTGACGTTAGACATTTTCAACTATTTTCGAGTACATATTTGTATGATTTTCAACAGTTTCCGAGGAGAAATTTCCAAACTTTATAATAGATTCTGAGGAAAATCGTAAAAATTTTCATATTTTAAAATACTGTACAAAATGTACGTTTTCCAAATACAAATTTGCAAAACTTTAAAAATTTTCCGAATACAATTTTTGTTAAGTTTCGGACATCAAAGTGAATAGAAGAGGGGTGGGCTGATTGACAGGACTTAATGCGGACTAGAGGTTTGGAAAAGTCCCATTTTGAGGACGTCCTTTTTGAATGGCCCTCTACGTGGTCAGAATCATGGCGATCTTGATGTCAGAATGTTTCGAATAAGTAATTTATTTTTAAAAAAAAATTGCATTATTTCTTTACAAATTTACGTATTTTTATGACAAATTTGCGATTTATTTACTAAAACATGTGCGACTTTTTTTATGAAACTACATGTGGATTTTTTTTTAAAAAAGTATTTTTTTTCTCGTAAACTAGCTTTTTTTTTTCAAAAATGTTTGATGTTTTTTTAACATAAATTTTGCTTTTTAAAACATATTTTTATTTTTTTTCGTTGATTTCTTTTCAATTACTTATACTTTACCAATTTGAATTTTTTTTTTAAATCTTCGATTTTTATCACAAATTTACCAAATAAATGTACTTTTTCTCAAACTTTCGTGGTTTTTTTTTTTTTAACAATGTTCGTTTTTTTAAATGTTGTGGTTATTTGTGGCGATTTTTTATTCTTTTTTTTTTCTTTCTTGTTTATTTAAAACTTTGCATATACATGCATTTTAATAAATTGCGCAATTTTCCAAACTACAAAGTCCAGAAAAAATATTTGCGAAATTTTTCAAATATCAAGAAGACGGTGTGGGGGTTTTGAGTTATATTTCCCATTTGAGCGTTTCCATTAGACCCTTATATTGACTTTTCGTCAAGTAACTCATCATTCACTCAAGATTAATTAGTTTATTTCCTCCAGTGTCCGTTTACATGTCCACCTATCGAATCTACAACATGGACGAAATTAAGCAAAGATTCTGCGACGTCTACATCAACGTGACATCCGCGGAAGTACTACAGCATTCATATTGCCACAACTGACCAGTGGTCAGTTCGTCTCCCGGAGCTAGCGAACGATGAATTGCACATGTATCTAATATTATTAAACTGAAAAATGCAACAAAATGTTTATCGAATTCATTTTCTAGAACAAAACTGACCAGTGGTCAGTATTCCAATCGTGACGTCACATGATACATATTCACGATGAAGCTGAAACTTGATCAACTAGAATATAAAATAACATCATTGTTTTCGAACAGGAAGTTAGTATTAATCACGCTTGTTTCAGTTTCGGACGTTTAATCTATGAGATGTTATTAGTTCAAAGTTTTAATTATTTTGATTGATTTTTTAATTTATGTTTGATAGCGAGGTCAAATAGTTTTTAATTGCACAGTAACTAGTAATTATAGCAATGGATTTCAGCGCCACGAAATCCTCGTAATTATTTTCTCAATTTAGAACGATTCTCGATATTTCTTACTTTTAATTTATAAAAAAATTGAATTCCTCTCTTAAATTTTCACAATTCTTAACATTTTCCTCTAATACTTTTAAAAATGGTCGACATTTTCCTCGCATAATTTTGCAATATTTATTAAATTGGTAAATTAAATTATTCATCACAATTTTTTTTTTAATTTTTCACATTTTCATTGTTAAATTTGGAAAGTTCTCCAAACTTCATGTAAGTCAATTTTGAAATTTTGGAAGCATACACATTTTTGAGTTCTTTTTCGAATTTTTGATAATTTAAAATGTGGAACTTTTGTGTTTTTCATTACTTTTGTGGGGCAATAATATTTATAGCTTGCAAATCATACATTACAAGTATGAAAAGTGTCAAATTGAGCTGCTATAAATCTTTCATATCATAATTGACCTTCGACCTTTTAATGAAATCTGTTTAACCGACCTTTTGAAACTTAGTTTATCAACTTATTCATTGCTCTCATCTTTTTTAAACAAAATTATATGTATTGGTTGTCAAGTTTGCAGCTCGAGTCGTTGCAACTTCTGTCCGAAATGGATTTCAGAATAATTTTGGGAGTGCTGTTAGTGATATTGCTGCAACTTGGACCCGGAAGTGCTGTTGAGGGTCTGATTCAAGACTTCCGTGGAAAAGACAAGCCTGGAGAAGCATACACAACTTCCACAGGAGAATATGACACTCCTGGACAAGGTGCTCAAAGGCCAGAGTACCATACTGTGAATCCAGATTACACTGACCACATAGGAGGATATGGTCCTCGCGGGGAGTATGGGTATCCTGGGGGAAGTTATCAGCATCCTGCAAGAAATCGTGGTTCTTCTCCAGGAAATTATCACAAGCAGGCAACATTATATCACAAAACTGGAAGAAGTTTTAAAAAATCTGAACATGCTCATCACAGTACAAACACCAATAGCCAGAACCTTAATTTCAGAGTTGGTTACCTTCCGAAAGAAAACTATGGCCCACCTCAAGGAAGGCATTTTACTCCAAAAGGAAGGCATTATGGACTACCAGGAAGGCATTATGCACCACAAGGAATGCATTTTCCACCGCAAGGGTACCAACCTTCAGAACACGGTAATTACAATCAAGGTCCTCCAGCTGAGGAGTACGGCAACCCCTACTCAGGATCTTCTCATCATCATCATTCTTCCCAGGGAACTTATTATGCATCTCAAAATTTTTATCATCAAAATGACACAAACGACCCTGTTTGGAATTACAACGAAACTGGGGGTGGTTACGATGCATCTGGCGGATACAACAAGCCTGTGGTAGCTCCTGATGCATATTCAACAGGTTCCTCACCAGCACAAGAGAACAAGCCATTAATAGATGGTTACAAGAGTCCAGTTGTAAACATCAGTTCAACTGATGAAGGTTACAATTTTACTTCTGAAGATAAATATAATCCTACAGTGGATAGTTATAATTCAAGTGGAACAGGCTATGACCCATATGGAAAAGGCTACAATACACCAGGTGGAAGTTATGATACACAAACTGGTAAGTACAGATCACAGAAAAGTGGCCTACAAACATGAAAAAATGTAGGTAGATGGAGATCCAACTCTGTTTGGTGAGTGATATCTTAAACGCATTTATTTTTCAGAAATGTTAAAAAATAAATTTATTTTACATGGATGGTTCTATTAATTATTTATTAAATAAGAACATTTAAAGGTGCTGTTAGAAACAAATAATTGATGCAAAATGATCCCTTGTAACCAATGCCATAACTGTGACAAGTTGGTTTCCATCACCCTACAATATTTTATTCTGTCTATAATTTCTCTGATAATAAGGGTTACAATACTGTTCTAGGAAATAAATATCCTACTGGAGGAAAAGAAAGCTACAATCCTGGATCAGGCTATTATCCTCAATATGCTAGCTACACACCAGGAAGCAGTTTTACTCCTTCAAGAGAAAGCTATCAAAATTCTGGTGGAAGTTTCTTAACCTCAGGAGGAGGTTACCCATTAAATAAAGGAAGTTATCCATCAAGTGGTGGAGGCTACCCATCGAGTGGAGGAGGCTACCCATCGAATGGAGGAGGCTACATATCGAGTGAAGGAGGCTATCCATTGAGTGGAGGAGGCTATCCATCCAGTGGAGGAGCATATCCATCCAGTGGAGGAGGCTATCCATCCAGTGGAGGAGGCTATCCATCGAGTGGATGGGGCTATCCATCGAGTGGATGGGGCTATCCATCGGGTGGAGGAGGCAATCCATCGAGTGGAGGAGGCTATCCATCGAGTAAAGGAGGCTATCCATCGAGTGGAGGAGGCTATCCATCGAGTGGAGGAGCCTATCCATCCAGTGGAGAGGGCTATCCATCGAGTTTAGAAAGCTATCCATCCAGCGGAGGAGGCTATCCATCCAGTGGAGGGGGTTTTCCATCGAGTGGAGGAGGCTATCCATCGAGTGGAGGAGGCTATCCATCGAGTGGAGGAGCCTATCCATCCAGTAAAGGAGGCTATCCATCGAGTGTAGGAGGTCTTTTACCGAGTGGAGGAGTTTATAACCCTGCTGTAGGAACACCTCTTGGAGGAGTCTACAGTCCTCTTGGCAGCTCCTACAATCCTCTTGGAGAAAGCTATAATCCTGTTAGTGGAGGATACTATATTTTTGGAAGAGCATTCCAACCTGTTGTAGCAGGTTATATACCTATGGGAAGATCCTTAATTCCACTGACAAGAGGCTACTACCCTGATGGAAGCTACTATTTGGTTGGAGAAGGTTACACTCCTGTTGGAGGGAGCACTATTCCTGTTGGAAGGTCATTTAGTTCCCAAAATGGAAGTGCTTACCCTCCAGTTGAAGGAGACAAAACTCCGCTAAATCAAAGACCAGGATCACACCACGTAACTTATTACCAAACAGGAAGAAGTTTCATAATACCAGAAAACAAGCATTCTAAAAGAGATGCAGCTGGTGTAGATGAAAACCAACAATCAAGGAGACGTTCGAATTCATCCGAACCTCATTGCATTGTTCCCGGAAATATCGTTCCTCTAGATTTTTCATCAGTAAGCTCAGTTTAAATAAATTCTCGCTGGTCAAGAAGCAGTCTTAAATTTCAATAATTTAATAAATTCTTAAAGTAGATTTGTAATGAACAAATCTGAAGATTATTGTACAATTCTTGAAAATAATAGGTAATTCTGAAAATTAATGAATATTTATGGAAATTAAAGGCTATTCTTGAAATAAAATGACATTTTTTCAAAAATTATCTAATTTTGGTTGTAATATCTGATCATGATGAAAATCGACCATTAACTTCTAAAATCGTCCAATAATTTACATCCTTGTCCAATTAATTTTCAAAATTGTCCTATTACTTTTCAAAATTGCCGAATTACTTTTTAAAACTGTGTATTAATGTCCAAAATTTTACATTAACTTTTAAAATCGTCCGTTAATTTCCTAAAATCGACAATTAACTTTTAATATCGTTCATTAACTTCTACCATTGTTCATTAATTTCCAAAACTGTCCAATACATTTCCAAAACTGTCCATTAATTTTCATTATCGTCCAGTGTAAGGAAATAATTTATTGAAACTGACGTGTACATTTATTTTTTCCTGAATCATATTTGCGTGATATTATTTGATGAATGATTTTTTTCAGATCAGAGGTACTTTCTTCACACAAGCCATACTCAGTGACAAGTTTGTAAAGACGGATTACAAATGTAACATCCAATCTGTGGCCCTTCATCCCAGGTACCAATATCGTTTGGGAACTGCTTTTAAATATCACGAAACAGACAGGTAATTAACAATTTAATAAAAAAATTAGAATCACCTTGGCTTTTGGATGCATTAGATAATTGTTTAAATTATAAAACATTAGTGCGAATAAAACACAACTTGAAACAGTAGAAGAGTTGCAACCTGGTGTCAGAAGGTTTACCAATCAGGAGAATGGATCCAGTAAGTTTTAAGACCTAGTATAGTTTTAGGAATGTAATTTAAATAAGTTTTGAAGATAAAAAATTCTAAAGGTATTATCACGAGATTGTTAACAAATTAAAATATTAGAAAGGTTTTAAAATGGCACTGAGATAAATAAATAACTTAACTTTTATAAATGTATTAAATCTAAATTTTAAATTAAGGGCATTATTAGAATGTTCAATGACGCCCTCTATGAAACAATACATGCATCAGGTAGCAAATTAAGTTTTCAATTAGTTTGACAGTGAGTTTTTAAATTTAAAATGTCTAAGGTAAATAACTTAGGTATTGTTAATTGCACTTCACCAAAACTCGCCCATTTTATATTTAAAATTAATTAAAAACAAAACCTCAAGCAGTGCCATCTAGGAATCGATGCATGCAGCAGGAAACACATTAAGATTTTAATTATTTTAAAAAAATTCCTAGAAAATTTAGAATTATTGAGGTAAATATCTTAAATATTTTTAATTGCACTTCCCCAAAATTCTCAAATTTTAATTCTAAATTTAATTAAAAACTGCAAATAGCGCCAACTAAGAATCGATGCATGCATTTAACAGATAACAGATTAAGCGTTTATTTAATTTTAAAATTGTGCATTACAAATTTTGAAAGATTAAGGTAAATAAATTAGAAAATTTTAATTGCACATTCCCAAATTTTCATATTTTAATTCTTAATTATAATTAAAAACTGAAAACAGCGCCACCTAGGGATTGATGCATTTAGCAGATAGCAAATTAACATTTTAATTAATTTTAAAATATTGCATGGTAAATTAATTAATTCCACATAGACAAAACTCTCATATTTTAATGTAAAATTTAATTAATCAACTCAAACAGTGCCATCTAGGGATCGTTGCATGCAACAACTAAACAAATGGAAGTTTTTAGCTAATTTTTAAAAAAATTTAAATTATGGCTTACACGTTTTTCGAAAACATTGCCAAAGAGGTTTCCCGTAGAGGGAAATTTCAAGATTAAAATTTTGTCCGATTTTTGCCTTACAGCTTACAGCATTGAACACGTGTTACTGGCTAGTGGCGACTGGACAGTGAGCACGATATGTTACTTCGTTGCTGACCGATTTGTTGGACAAAGTAAGTTCTCCATTTTCTATAACTTCAACTTTTTTAAAATTGTTGAATAATTTTTGAAGTATGCAATCTTTAACTGTCCTGAATTCTCGAACTGTCTTCGATAGTTAACAGTTTTTCATCAAGAAGTCGGTTCGTGGCGCCATCTGTGATTGAAGGCGCGTTTTCATTGACAGGCGCAGGTGTCGAGTTTGGACAACGCTTCGACATTTCTCATAAAAATTGCACTTACCTTTACAATTGAAAAATTCCAAGAAATTTGGAAACATTTGCGGCATTTCTTGCGCGCGTCATATAAAATACTTTTTAGATAAACTTTAAAATGCATTTCTGGTCATCAAAACTCTTCAAGTATTATATTGCTAATGTTTTTTTTTTTTTTGCACAACATATTTTTCAAGCATCACACACCAGATTCAAAAGGTGACGCAACTCAAAAATGTCTAATTTCTGGTTTCAGAATGCGTAAGAGAGTGCACATTTTCCACAATTTAAAATATAATCCAATTTTTAATAAAAAAAATAACATTTCTGAAACCTTTTCTGTAAACATTTATGAGAAAAGTGACACAACTCCAAAAAAGCTTAATTTCCGGTTTAAGGAGGCGTAAGAATGTGCTCATTTTCTACCAGTTAAAAATTGACTAAATTATGGAAAAAAAGTAAAAATTCTTTAATTTCTTCTGTAAACATTTGCTGGAGAAGTGACACAACGTAAATATTGTCAATTTTGTGTTTCTGGGAGCTTAATGAAGGAATTGGGCATTTTCTAAAAATTAAAAATTGACCAAACTGTAGAGAAAAATATAAATTTCTCAAAGTTTTTATACATACTTATCACAATAAATTTTAATTGTAACTAACCTTATTAAATAAAGATTTTAATTTTCTATTATATTAAAAATAATAATTATTTTATTTGTGTTTTTCGTCAAACTAAAACTAAGTTTTGACAACATTTCTTCAAAAGTCATACTTATTTTTTATTTAATTTAAAACAATTGAGATTTTTAATTATGGTTTTTATTCTACGTAAATGTTACTAAAAAGTTTTGTTTTAACTAAACTTTTAAAATAAACTTTTGTCCTCTTATCTTATTTTCGATTGGTTGTTATCTTGTTGAAATTTCAGATTATAAATTTTCATTTTTTTTAAATTATTGATTTTGTTTTGTTTTATTTTTTAAAAAGTTTTAATGTTGTTGTCCAGCGCCATCTCGAGGGACATATTTCAATTAACTTTTGCCTAGCGATTGCGCAACTTATCCTTGACACTTTTAGCCTTAATAAAATTTTGACCTTCTACCTCTCCTCGATTAAGACAATGGTCTTATTTTTATAAACAATTTCAGTATTAAATTTAATATCAGGTTTAAATGACCTTTCAATCAAAGCCTTATTCATGACATTCAGATTACATTTATAACTTCACGAATTAACACCAAAATGTTCGTAAAATTGTCAATTTTGGCATATTTCCTGATACACCGGTTAAGTTTGGTAATTTGCGATTATCAAAACAGTACTTCCGGTTGCGCCATTCCGAACAACGTGTATAACCTCACCATAGATCAAGTAGGTAATCTAGCATTAAATTTAATGTCCGAGTTTGTGATTTTTCTGCAACGGTCAGTTGTTTGGGTCTCGATTAAATTTAATTCAGTGATTTAACTGGAGATTTAAATCGGTTGTATCTCCGACTATTTGATCAATTAGTGCAGCTGGTCACTTTGTTAATTCTCATTTAAGATACATGTATATCGTCTATTAATTATGGATTAAGGCATTTTGAAATTAAAATGTCACTACGTTAATTGCCGATTAAGATTTTATAAACTAATCAATCATTAATTGTAAATTAAGAATTTGGGCGCAACATTGACCAGCGTGGACAGCTACATGTAACTTTAATCACTGAACAAATGACCAGTTGGGGCAGTGCGTTACTAATGGCGGATTCGACTGGGCACACCGGTGCAGCCCACGACGTTACAGGGGCGTCATACCACGTTTTTTCCAGTCGAACATGTGAGTGCAGATAGTCTGCCCAAGCAGCGCTAATTTCGAAAAGAACCATTCAGGAAAGAACAGCAAACGAATTGGAAGAAAAGCAGACGAAATGTTATATTGGCGGATGCACCGGTGTACGTTTTATTCGGCTGGATTAGGTGCCTCCTACTTTCTGTATTCCCACTGGTTACACCCCGTGCACTGGGTTACACCGCCGACACGCTCGTGAGAGCTCGATTAGGCGGTGCACCCAACATGGCGGATTATATTTCGTCTGCTTTTCTGTAACGAAAGGACGAAAGTTGGCTCGTTCGTACTGGCAACGTTTTAATAATATTTTTAAAGGTCACATTGACAGTAGCTTTTAAAAATAGCAAAACGTTGCCATTACGAACGAGTTGACTAGTTTTTAGTATTTTTTTTTTTTTGGTGCACATTTCCTTCATAAAAAATCGTTGTATAATGACCACCTGTCTATTGTGTACAGTAACTAGTGTGCGTTATCTTTTTTACAATTTTTTACATTGCCCCAAAATGTCACATTTTGTTTCGATCACCATTTAGTACACCACTAAGATAAAAAGATTATGTAAAATTACAATTTAATGTGCCGAAACATATATTCCCAGACTTTTCCAGGTTTTACAAAAACTTCCTTTACCAATGACAATGTCAAAAAATGACATAGGTAATTTTGCAAAATCGACACAGGAACATGTTTTGCAAAATTTTACAAGGAAAATTTTTAAAAAATTTTGCATGACATTTTTTTAAAAAATATGACAATTTTGTTTTCGGAAAATGTTAAAAAAAATTCCTCGGAAAACGTGGTAATTTTCGTCCTCGTAAAACGTGGCTTTTGCATTTTTATCTCTCGGAAAGCGTGAAAATTTTCGCAATTTGTCCCTTGGAAAACGTGGCAAATTTCGCAATTTTGTCCAACGTGGCAAATTTCGCATTTTTGTCCCATAGAAAACGTGGCAAATTTCGCATTTTTGTCCCTCGGAAAACGTGGAAAATTTCGCATTTTCGTCCTTTGGAAAACGGGTAAAATTAAAAAAAAAACTACTCGTAAAACGTAAAACGAATTCGCGATTTTGGACAAATCAGTAACGATTGTCTCCAAATATTGACGAGTTACCACTTTGTATGGAGCCCAATATAGGGCTCCGTAACTTTGGGCTAGATCTTCTGGCGAATTCAACTCACCCAAAAAGTGTACACCAGGTGTAGCTACAAGGTGAGGCATAATATAGAGGCTCTCTAAGGCATAAGTCTGTAAAGTTTTCTTGCGCCTGCTGCCTGCAATAGTGCCGATTTAACATACTTATGCTTCACCTTGTAGCCTACACCTGGTGCACTTGGGTGTACACTTTTTGTGTGAGTCGAATTCGCCATTAATGTTGCTTCTTAAAATTTGAAGATATTTGTGCAAATTATCATAGCTACAGTAAATGTACAGTATAACAACTAAGATGAAATAATGCAAGTTTGATTTCTGCTTCCAAATACATACAGCACATGTACATTAATTAAAAATAATTGAAGCACCTTCCTCATCAGATTTTTGGATTACTGATCCTTCTAGTCAGAAATCACAGTATGCCATGTCTAGAAATTTGTATGAGATGCCATCCAAGCTGCCCAATAGACAATAAAAGGCTGATCTACATTAGGTTAACCTATGATAATTACATGAACATGTAGTCTCAAAACCTCAACACAGATTTTCAATTCGAACAAAAGAATCAAAAATCTCCTAAAACCTCTATCCAAGACTCTTCTCAAGTAATATTCCCATTCAGAACAAGTTCTGAAATACTAGCAGCTAGTAAGGAACCAAGATTATAATTAAAAACAAATTTATTTCTTGCTACCGTCTGAGATTTAATTTTGTGAACATCACTTCAATGATGGAATAATTTCCACTGGTGAAAACAGGCAAAAATGTAGTACACTTGTTATCACAGCCAAGGCCTCTTTTTAAGTTGCACCTGAGGTGAGCCCATTATTAGAAGAGGCAGCCGCCGAAGTATACATCAAATAAAACCGAGTCTGAAGCATGGCTTCACAATCTGCTCCTAAATGTTCGATCAAATTAATTACAGCCTCAATTTTAAAATCTCCAGATGTACTTTCGAACAATTTTCTTTGCACGTGGGTTCAACTTTCCGCACCAACGTTAAAGAGATGTGTTTTCGCGACCTGACAACACTAACAAATCAAAATCAGAAGTGCTTCTCAAGACAGTCACAAGGTGTGACCTAGGAGAGCAAATGTACCAAATAGCTCAAAAAGTTCTCTCTGCAATTCAATAGCAAAATGTGAATAATTTTAGTAATAAATTCTGGCGAAGCACTTGCAAATTTCCGGTTTACATAAAATAACGTTGAAAATTTCAATCGGTTCGCAAAAACACGTCTTTATATCCTAGTATTGTTTGGCAAAGGGGTCAACACCGTACACAATGAGTTTCAGTGTCAAGATTTTTGAAAATTAATGATTTGAGAGTGAACACAAGTGTATTTCATTGCCAAACACACAAGAATTTAGAGCAGACACTTTAAACACAATAAGATGGAAATAAAATGCAGACACTTGAAACATATTGATGATAGCAGACTGACTAAATAAGACTACATTAATAATGACATGGAACTCATCACAAAAATTCAACTTTCTTAAATTAAAACTACCTAATTCACGAATCTTCGAGGCGAATCACTACTATTGCTGCTTACTTTTTTAAAATAGACGCGATAAAATTGGAAAGAAACTAAAGTTAACAAAGAAAATCCTAACATCTTGCAATAAACACGACTAAGTCGAAATAAAAAGTTGCTAAGATAAATTATAGAAAATGTTTCCACCATTGAAATAGGTACGTCTACTATAAGTAGCTAAGTAAAATTAACTTAAGTAAAAAGATTAACAAGTGACTGCACAAAACCCACGCACGCACACAAATACATTTTTCACAGTAAAAAAAATCGCCTTGCTTTTCAGCCAAAACCAATTCATCAGTCTACAGTCTTACACGTAGCAATCAATATTTGATAAAGAAAACAGGAAACAAAAACAACTCGATAAGAACAAATTGGATGATTGCTATTGCAATTAAAAAAAAGCAAAAAAACTTAGGAAAAAAAAAAGCTGAAACAAATTGAGCAAAAATCAATGAATATTCAGATTTTTAGTTAAATTAACAATATTTGTCAGAGAAAAAACTCCATGGCACCACAGGAAATGGAATCTGCTATCTTATTTAAACGTTTCAAATAAATGATAAACAAGATGAGCAAATAAATTGCAAAACTATACGCACTAACCCGTGCTGATATGCTTAGTTTGGACAACATTTTAAGTCAAAACTAGAGGTATTTAGCACTAGAAAGCTGCACGTCTCGATTTTAACAGCTTTACACTTTCAAAATAAGGTAATTACAGAAAGCGCAGCTGGTAGTTGACTTTAAAAATTAATTCAAAGCATGTAGCCAAAGAATTTTGCAAAATCATTTGATATGTTAAATTTAACATTTGACTGAATATTTGGTGGCAGCAAGAAAAGTGCTAGATTTCTTAATCCAAATGAAAAAATAAACGGTCCGACATTTAAAGCAAGATAATCTTGGAATGAAAGACACCGAAGGATCATGAAAAAACATGCAGTGTGGCAAACTCGCAAAACCGTCGTAACTACTACTTAAGAGATTGGGCCATTCACTGGGGAGGTGAATTCACCTGAATGATTTACGTAATTGGTCCAAGGTGGATGTCGATTTGCAAAGGCCATTTATTTTAGCACAAAATCAACGACTCGCCTCTACGTAAAAGGATAATATGCGGGTGTGTATAATATAGAATTCAACTACGGCACTTTGTTACGTGAATGAAGACAGTTGAATTTGAGCTCCCAGTTTGTGGGGTCATTGTATTATGTACAGCTTAGTTGATTGGTTATTATATTAACAAAGTACGAGTAATTTGCATTAGAGAAAAGTCAGATGACATTTGTACACAGAAAATGACTTCATTTTTATAAATTCGCAAAAACTCACTATTTAGCAACACAGAAGCGATCTAACACAGATTCTGACGCGGCCGCATCGATGAACGGCATAATGGGAGGATTTGAGAAAATATCACTTTCCAAGGGGAGAGAAAACAACTGATCTTATTCGTACTTCTTAAGAAATCAATGTCACTGTTCTGTCGTTTGAGAAAAGAACAACGCGAAACTCACACGCGGGCAATAGCTCGAGGGTAGAAAAAGTCCCATGCCATGAAATACTGTACATGATACTGAATTGATTAGCGAACCAAAAATCCCTATGGCCGTTCTTTGGTTAAAAAAGTTCTTGCAAATAATTTATCGTGTATAGGAAAATTAAATATGAATAAATGCTACTTCCCCCGCAAGTCTAATGCACGATATCAATGCGACAACGGTGCAGGGGAGGAGAATTTCAAAACCGGCAAGCACAGCGTTCGACCGAACATTTAGAGATTGGACTTGACGGTAAACACATGCACCGCCTTAAATAGGGCACTATTCACGATGAATAATAGTAGTCCAGGTATCTGTTCCGTCTGATGCAATTATATGACCGCCGCTAACGAAAATAAACGTTTACCAACGAATAGTCGCGGATTAATCATCCCAGGAAATAAAATCAAATGTTCTATTTTTGTAGTTGCGGCAAAGCATAACAACACAATGCTAACTGACAAACTGGCCACACCAGGCCATGTGAAGACAATCAGTTCTTGAGGGATTATTTACAAAATTGGCAATCACAAAGATCTTCTGCGAGATTTTTTTTAGAAAAAACTCGACAGTCCACTATGGGGCAAACTTGGGAAAAGCAACCCATAACTGTGCCAAATCACAAAGGGTGGGTACATGAATGATGGATGGTAGAGTAGTGAAAAGGATGTAAGGATTTATAGACAGAGAAAGATCTTAGAAGTCTTACAAAAGAAACGGAAATAATAGTGGAAATGGAGAGACAACATAAGGAGAGAACAGGAAACGAAAATATTTTGGATTGCTTGGCCAAAATTTCCAAAAGTATTTTAAATTTTTGACATTTATAGCTCGAGAAATGTTAAAATTGAAGAATGCATCCAGGATCAAGAATAAATAAAAATCGATTACAGGGGATGACTTGTACCCTTTTCTACAATTTCGAAGAAAATGCACATTCTATTACGTCAGTCGAAGAAAAGGTCCAGTTACAACCATAGTGGTACTTAGCGTCTGTTATTGGAATTATAAGGCCCTCCACCACCTCCGGTGCCACCGCCACCTCCACCTCCTCTACCTCCACGATTCATACCACCCATACCGCGATTACTACCTCCACGGTTACCCATCATGGATCCACCGCGGCCGTAGCTTTGCCTTCCACTTCCAGGACGCATATCATTGTTATTCATTCGTGGATTTTTCTTAATCTTTTCTTCAACGTTGAGACGATGGTCGCCGAGGTATATTGGCTGGAAAATAAGAAATTTCAATATTAACACTTTTGCAACATGGAATGAAAATATTTATTGCACCGGGTTATTCAAAAAAGAAGTATTTGCATAAGTCCAGAATAAACTGGCATACAATCATCTGTATTCATAGGAATTATCTTGCAGTCCATTTTCGTAACCCTATTTTAAAACAAACTAAAACAGTGCGTACCTTCTTCCTCAGCACACTCTGGACAGATTCAGGTTCATCGAAAACAATGAAGCCAAAGTTCTATTTTCGAAATACAAAGCATAGAACAATTAGCATAATGGGATAAATTATTGTAATTACATAGTGCAAATCGTCACTTACCGGAACTCTACCTCCGCCTCCAAGTTTGGCCACGGGCTTACTATTTATGCGCACATCAACCACATTGCCATATTCGGAGAACAAGCCACGGAGAGCACCTTCGTCCACTTCATGAGGGAGGTTGCCAACAAATAACTGCTGAGAGTCAGGATATTGCGACGTGGATCGCCGCCTTTCATTATCTCCAAGGTCCTCCGGAGGGCCTCGGTTCATAATTCTATCTCTCTGCATGGGTGAATACCTGAAAGCGAGAGATCTATCAAATTCTCGCATAAATAACGTTAATTGGCCATCTATAAAATAGGTGCTACAAAATGGTCTGGCACATAATTATGGTGAAAACTTCAGACAAACTGACAAAATTAAATCTGACATCTAGTTCTAATCAATGTCAGGTTTCATTATTATCTGCTATGTCAAAATGCTTACCCCATTCCACCTCCACCGCCATTGCCAGTGTTATTACCACCAATTCCTCCACCCATGCCTCCGCCTCGTTGCATGTGGTTGTTTCCCTTGGGCCTGGGTGGCCTCTGAGGTTGAGGAGGTACGTAGCCAGCATCATTTTTCAGTTCGCTACGCATGGGAGATGGTGTGCTTGCTTTACTCGATCCCATTATGGTACTTGAGTTCGAAGCATTGCTTGGAGGATTTCCGAATGCAGGGGCACTAGCATTTTTGCTTAGCATAGTAGCATACGTCTTCGGCTCATCTTGGGCTATTACACGAAAAAAAAAATTGGCGATTTAGACAAAATACTGGTACTTCAAGATTTATAAGAGTTGTCAGAGCAAATATGGGAGAAACTACCAATTAAAATTAAAAGAAACTAAATTGAAATCATGGATACTAAGGCATAATTTTGATATATTCCCTAAAGGAACATGGAAATACAAACATCGGAACTTAACAAGTTTATATCAACTGTTAGCTCAGAGTTTAATATCTACATTTTGATTCTGGCGCAAATTACATCATCATCGCTAACATACACATAGCATTAGCAAAACAAGGCAACAGCAGTTGACTTGAATACTGCGCCATAAGCATTTTCTGTGATAAATACAGCTTGCTATATGATTGATTAAACAAGCTTGCTTGTTTAAATCTGAACAAAAGATTTTCTACCAGAAAACAAATGCATTTACTATATTTACCATTTTAGTAAATTTAAAATTACGATGCTTTTGTAAAGCTATGACTTAGCATACCAGGTTCTGACATCTGATCATCACTGGCCTCAGGAGATTTGCTGGGAGTTTTCTCTTGATAATCTTCTTCCCCCTGAGACGAGTAATCCTGCTTTTCCACCTCTGGTGATAAGCTGCGCTGAGGCTCAGGTGGCGGCTGAGGTGCCACTACAGGCGCAGCAGCGACAACCAGCGGAACACTGGGAACAGGGGTGGACACGGGCGGTGGCATTGGTGTGTGGGTGCTCAAAGGAACAGCAGCCACAGAGCTAACAGAAGGCTCATCATTATGAGCAATTCCGTTACTAATTAAGAGGAAAAAAATTGAATTTCTTTAAATCAAGTCATCAATTATGACAAAAAGAAACAAATCACTAAATGGCACTTACTTAATGGGATGTTGATTATAATAATGCTGCTCTTGAGCATTGTTTGGGGTGTCTAAAGCATTCACTTGCTCATCGTCTACTTCACTCTCAGTCGGCCCTTCCTGGGTATCATTGCCATCATCGTCACAAAATACTTCATCCTGATAGCGCAAGATATCGTTGTGCACGTAGTATTTCTTAGGCTGTTGCAATGCAAGCACAAAGGTTTGCATGAAACGGCGCATAGGCTCTCCATTGTTGGACAGTTCACCAGTCACCTGAAAAACAGGACAGACTTCCTGTAGAACTGGCACTAAGACAACATTCTGCTGCAATACAAGCCAAACAGTTTGCACAAAACGGCGCATAGGCTTTCCATTGTTGGACAGCTCCCCAGTTATCTATAAAACAGGGCAGAGCACTTGAAGACTTGACACAAGTGACAACGAATTGCGTTTTTCCATACATTTATATCAACTGACTGTTAGCTCAGAGTTTAATATCTACATCATGATTCTGGCGCAAATTACATCATCATCGCTAACATACGCAACGCGTTTCACATTCTAACACTTTAATAATGAGTTGAACGTGTACCTTAATCAGGTGATCACAACATTTTTAAAACTTAGGGCATTGACAATTTATAGATTTTAAGGACAGAGTACCAACATGATTGCATTATTTCATAAACTTAGAATAAATGACCTTTTTCAGATTTGGTCAGCATTCCTATATCACGTGACATTTCTTTGATTCCATTGGCGAAAATTACCCAAAGGCAGTGCTGAGGCTCGTTCTTTTAGTGTTTGATTCAATGAAAAAGACCGCTTGATGCCAGTCCTTATCTAACTCTGCACAAGGTCCATTATAGTGAAGGATTCATAGCAGTCCAATTAGTAGTATTAAAATTATATTTCAAGGTAAACATGCACAAGTGCATTGAGGTATAATTCCTAAAGCAACTAAGTTAATTCCCAGTCAGCACAAGGAGAACATTATCTTTATATTTAACTATGGCTACATATACAATTGCGATTCAAGGAATATTATTATATATCATAATGCACAATACCTGAACAACAACGCCATCTCCAAGGGTAGCCTGGCTGTCAACCAGATGAATTTTGGCATGACAATCTCTGAATCCTAATTCCAGGATTCTTTTATGAATGTCTTGCTGGCCATAAACTTGGGTAGCTGACTTCCCAGGCCGATCAATTCCTCCATGCACAAAGGATGATTGGTTGTTGTAGAATCTGGTAAATGAAAGCAAAATCTTATTAGAAAAAAGATGGTTCAGTTGGAATAACTTGGGAAAGAAAATGAAGATTTGCTCAGATTGCAGTGTCCACAGTTAAGTGAGAAACATTCCCACTTTTTCAGGCGCAAATTACAACATCATTGCCAGCAGTTTCATGTAATTTTAAAATAACACAGTAGAACCTCTTAAGTTGACCACCTCCGTATGTTGACCAAATTTTCATACACTGGTTGGTCACCATGCACGTTAATTTATGGGAGATGGTCCTCC
>JAQGBX010002880.1:0-18813 GCA_034698745.1 Megaphyllum sjaelandicum
CCAATCATAAGAAAATTCATAAAAAGCATAAACATTTACAGGATGATCACCAATACCAAATACAAACTATGCAGCATGAAATCATAGAAACAGAGGAAATTATCGAAACTGAGAAAATAATAGATAATGCTGTTAATGGTGAATCGGCCGAAATACAAAACTTATCAGAATGGCTGATATCTGAATTTGAAATTTCTCATCTTTGTGTATAAATACATTTTCCTAACTGTGAATAGTAACAATGATTTGATTATTGGACTTGTGTGATGTATTTTTATTTACGGAAGAATTGTAAAAAAATTCCAAACTTTTTCGGACATCCCAAGGGGGGAAGGAGGGGGTCATTGGATGACCGGACACAGTGCGGACAGGGGGTATGGGGGTCCATTTTTGGGATACTTTTGCGGACGTCCTTTTTGAATGGCCTCTAAACGAATCTTCCTAAATTTGCATCCCATAAATTATACTCCGAAACTAAACGTTTTGAAATAACAAATGTAAACCTACTGAAATTATAGTTTAGTCGTAGATCAGCATCTTACATACTGTAAGTGAAAAACCACACATTTATTTCTCGTCCAAAAGTAAAATTCCTTCATTTCATTCCGCATGACACATACGCAGTCGTATTTACACAACAAATTAAAAGAGAATAAAATTATCCGCCTAATTCGATGAATGAAGTTATAAGGAAATATATTCATGATTTTGTTTGAGAACTATGTAGTGATATCATTAAGACAAAATAACACCAACTTATGGTAAATTTATTGACGGAGATCTACGTGCACGACTTTTTAGTTGGTTAAGGACTTTCATAATGGTGCGAAATTTCGGATGTCCCAAAAATGTCCCAACAAAATACACGAAATGGGACATCTTTGGTGATTCATTCATTGAAACTCCAACCTCCTTCTGTAATAAACATTTCAAACATTTCCAAAAACATTTAAGAGCAACTTGGGAGCCAAAATATCTGTCGAAAATGTTGGCTTTTAAAATTAAAAGAGGATAATTTCCATAAAGTCTCTCACTCATTTTACTTGGCCACCGAAGAGCAAAAAGTAAAAATCCTAAACGTTTGTTTCTAATTGTTTCATTAATATTCTTCGATTTTAAAAGTTTTTTTTATTGAATCACTCTGCCAAATTAAAGTGTCCACATACGCGTAGTTTAAATAAATTTGAAACTTTTGTAACATTACTTTTGCCAACTTTTACAAATTTTACAGGAATAATCAATTTAATTCACATTATAATTCCGAAATCAAAACTAATCAAAACTACGCTGCTTATAATTTTCAACAATTATAAATAGATAGAATTCTTAAAAATGTACACGTTATACCAATGATTTATTTAGTTCAAATATATAGCTCCAAATAGCACGTTAATTAGTATCGTTTAGCTTGGAAATAATAACTTTATAAATATTACGTGCTTTTAATTATCGAAGCATTCCATATCTGTTTATAAATTATATCTTCTGTAAGTTTAAAATGTAATGAATATCTAAAATTCATCAGTAAAAATCATACATTCAAAATCATTTACATCATCAATGCATCCCATCTTTCAATATAACATTTTAAATCGATTATTATGTTTGTCTTATTGGATATTCAAAGTGTCTGAGACGAAGGGATTACTTATTTATTTAACATACCATATAGGAAGTGTATATAGCCTTAAGGTATATAATATATTTGTCCAAATACAGTAAGAACATTCTTTTTGGAAAACAACATTGAAAAAATGCAGAAAATGAACTGTGCTATTCTGCAATTTTTTTAAACATAGAACTGTGTCCGTGATTGCGTAGTAGATGATGATGTCATTCATCAAAAATGCTGATAATGACACCATCCTCAGAAAAAATTACCTGTGAAGTTAATTAAAGTAATAAGATATGATAAGGGTGACTATGACTATGACTATGACGTGTAGCATTCCCTTTAAGTCGGATACTCACTAGGAGTCGCTACTGGGAGAACCCCATGCAATGTTCACCACACTACCCAACACCCTGCTCCCTTCCCTGCTCAGCGTCCGCCTGCTTCTTTAGCATACCCCTTAAGGGGAAGTCACAGTAGTCTGTCATGTACGATTTGTTCAATAGATGGCACCACTTAACAAACCAAATTTTTACCCTTAGGCAAATCGACACCTTACTGTGAAATGGGAAATCTTTCCAGTTTTTTTTAAATCAATGTAATAAAGAAATAAAAAGTGTAGCCAAACCGGCGACTTACCCTCTGTTTCCTGCATTATTTTGTTTCACTGGTAATAATCCCGTTATGCCGCGTTCGGCAAATTACAGGCCAGGGATGCGTTTGAATTTTGTGCCAACGGCCGTGGTTATCGACTACAAAGCCTGGACTTGGCTGCCTGCGAAAATCACCAGGCATTCTGGTTGATAACCATGGCCGTTGGCGCAAAATTCGAGCGCGTCCCTGGCTTGTAATTTGCTGAACGCAGCATAACGGGATCATTACCAGTGAAACAAAATAATTCAGGAAACAGAGGGTAAGTCATCAGTTTAGCTACACTTTATTTCTTTATTTCATTGTTTTTAAAAAACTGGAAAGATTTCTCATTTCACCATAAGGCATCGATTTTTGAACGACCCACGTATGGTGGGATAGGGTGCAAATCACACGCAAGTCAGTTTTGATTGGCCCCTAAATCACATGCACGTAATTTTTGAATGACCCCTTAAGTCACATCCACGTGTTTTTTGAATGACCCCTAAGCCACACACTCACGTCCTTTTTGATTGACCCCTAAGCCACATGCACATCCTTTTTGGATGGCCCCTGAGTCACACGCACATCCTTTTTGAACGGCCCTTAAATCACACAAAAACGTCCTTTTTGAATGCCCCCTAAGTCACACACTGTCAGGGTCAGGGGTCGCGTGTTGTCCGACCTTAAGTCGGCGCACCCCTGGTGATCCCTGGCTCCTATATAGGTGTGATCGTTGTAATTCGCCATGGCATTGGCGACTCTTTGTTTGGGCCGATACTGGCGTTTTTGTTCGGCCCAAGTTCTGCGTTGTTTGCTCCGAGTTTTCAATTCAATTCAACTCAGTACCCTACTATCAGTAAATAAATACCATGTGGTAGGGGGGTGTAATCCATCAACCCAAAATTTTTCGGTAGTTACCACCGCGTTAGTGTGGACCCCAAAATCATTGCAAAATTGAATTTCGTAAACCTTAAGGCTATCCTTTGGAAAAGAGTTCCAACGTTTTGTAAGTTTGTTTGTGGGCTTTGCCCCTTGTGATTTGCAATAAAGCTCTTCGTTAAGTACTTTGCTTGTTTGTGCCCTTCCTTCCGCCGGGCGACGTGTCGTCGGGCATTACATGGTGGAAGTACGAGCGTTTCTCGTACCGATTGTTTTGTATTTGGACCAGGGCCAAAACGGCCGCGGAGGCCGGGTCAGGCCTGGAGCAAGGGGCTCCTGGGTCAGCGGGGCCAGTAATGGGCCGCTGCCGCCCCCCATCCTGGAGCAATTTGCCTCGCCGGCGGCAAGGGCGGGTGCACAGCCAACGGGGACAACCCCTGGGTTTTGTCACCCGTTTAAAGTTTGAATGCGGCCGCAGGCGTCCCCGGGCATAAGGCCGGTGGGTACGTTTGTGCCACCGGCCAAGCTGTATTCGGATGGCGGATTCATATGTGATGCAGAGCCAGCCTCCGCCGGATCCAAGGCTGGTTGCAGGTGCCTTTGATCATCTTTGGCCCCAGGTAATCTACCTCCGGCGGAGCAGGCTGCTCTGATCGAGGGCATTTTTCGTACTTTGGCAGCTAGGGAGTTTGCGATGCCGGCCGTACAGCCGGCGCCGAACCCACCACCGGTGGAGTTGCCAACCCCATCGATACCAGTGATCCAGTCAAAGCCTGATAGGCTGCCAACTTTCACAGGGACGGAGGATGCTCAACTGTTTGTGATGCTATTCAATGATGTGGCGCTAATGGAGCGAATCCCAGAATGGGAATGGATCCTGGTGAAGGATTAACTCTTTATGAAGGGTCGTAAGCTTTATGGCCTGTCATGGCCGGAGTATTGGGCGGAACTGTTGGCCCACTTCCATAACCCCTCTCAGTGGGCAATTGGTTATGCAGCTGGCAGACCGGAAACAGGCGCCAGACAAGGCTCTCCGCGTCTATATGATGGCAGTGGAGGTCCTGTGTGCTAAGATCAATCCAGATATGCCAAAGGACCTTGTGCAGATCAATGTTTGCAAAGGTTTGTTACAATACTATAAACATCTTTTGCAGGGCCAGCAATATGCCTCGATGGGGGAACTGCACCGGGCGTTGTGGGAGTTACCACCGCCGGTGGTAACACCGGAAGCGCCAAAGGCAGCGCAGTCATCCTCGACGCAGGCGCCCTGGACGACGCAACCGGCATCAACTGTGGTGGCACGTACCGATTTCACAAAGTTACCTTGCTTCGGCTGTGGCAGGGCGGGGCATCAACGTCGTGATTGTCCGTTGGCCCTGGACCAACAAATCCCTCTGCCGGGACTGACATGGTCGGCTCTGGAAGAGAAGCAGCTGAGTGCAGCCAAGCAACAGGCCCTTGCCCCGGCAAAGTTGCTCGAGAATATGGATGAGCTGTTAACATTCCATTTTCTCTTGGGAAAGAAGTCCTGTTTCGCCACGTGTGACACGGGTGCAGCCCTGTCGGTGATGGCGAGCTCCATTTTGGAGTGCCTTGGGATCCAGTAGGCTCCGTTGAAGCCCGGAATGATTTCGGCCTTGAACTCGGCATCGGGACATCCGGTTCCGTTTATTGGGATGGCATCGGCTACGTTTGCATTTCTGGGGAGGGAATTTACCCATACGTTTAGGGTGGTGTCGGATCCGGATAATTTGGTCCTGTGCGGGTGGGACTTTATCCGGAGCCACCGGTTGGCGATCCTTCCAGGTCCGGATGTTGTGATCTTTTTGGATCGGCCTTTTTGGATGTTACCTATGGGCCACGAGAGAAGTTGGAGGGTTGGATGTAGCGGCGGTATGTGAGTGGGCTCCGGTGAATGCCCCAGCAAGTAAGCTGGTGGCGCGGTTGGCATCCTACCCTCTGATGCCGTCAGGTCCAGTTTTGCTGCTTCCTGTTCGGTTTCCCGGGTTGTGTGTGTGGTGCCGAAAACCTTACCAGTGAGTGAAAGGATCTTGGTCTCACCGATGCAGCGAGCGTCATTGGACTTTCGACCGGCTTATGGGGTGCTGTTGTCTTCGGGGGAGGCGTGTTGCCAGGTGGACGAGGACGTTCCAATTGTGCTATTTGCCCCAGAAGTGGCTCCGGTGGCGACACCAGCCCGGAGTGAGGATTGGGCGCAATTGAAGACCGTGCTCAACATCTCTCCCCTCGCTAACGGAAATGCAACGCCAGGTATTGATCCAATTGTTGGTTGATTTTCGAGACATCTTCATGTTATCCTCGGCCGAGTTCCAGCTGAGCTCCTTGACGGTGCATTTGGTGGATACGCAAAGAACGGCCCCGGTGTACCAAACCCCTCGCCAGACGTCTCCGGCGGTGCGAGACATCATTCGCCAGGAGGTGGCCGAGATGCTATCGAACCGTATCATTGTGCCCAGGAAGAGCCCATACGCCAGTCCGGTGGTGATCGACCGGAAAAAGGACAGGTCCTACCTGTTCTGTGTGGATTACAGGCGTCTCAATTCACAAACAATGATAGATAGCTATCTAGTCAGACAGATAGAAAACCGCTTTTTCATGCTTGGAGGGCCACTTTGAGTTTCTCTAGGTGCCGTTTGGCCGTATAGCCGCCCCACTTATTGCACTCACCAGCGAGTCACAGACGTTTGAGTGGTCCTTGGATTGTCAGGCAGCCATGGAGGTTCTCCAAAGGGCTTTGACAACCGCACCTATTCTGGCGATGTTCGACCCGTCGCAACCTGTCCCTGCATATGGGCGCATCCCTTCAGGGCTTAGGTGCAGTTTTGCAGCAGGTTGACGGAGCGGAGCAGCACGTGTTAGTCTATGTGAGTCGTACGCTGTCGGGGCCCGAATCCCGTTATACGGTTACTGAGCTTGAGGCTCTGGCGGTAGTATGGGCGATGGAGAAGTTCCGTCACTACCTGCTCTGCAATCCCTTCACAGTGGTAACGGACCACCATGCCTTGTGCTTTATATGGAACATGAAGAACCCGACATCCAGGTTAACCCGGTGGGTTGCCAAACTGGAGGAGTTATCGTATCAAGTCAAATATCAGAAGGGTGGGCTCCACCAGAACGCCGACTGTCTCAGCCATTTCCCTGTTAGGCCGAGCCACAGGAGGCAGATGATGACGCTTATCTGTATCTTTTATCGGCCCCATTAGATGTGGCAGCGGAGCAGCACAAGGATGCAGAGCTTGAACTTCTCCGATGCCTCACGCCAACCCCACCTCAGTCGGAGGGGGGTTACGTGATATTGGGGACGTCCTTTATCATTATATTATAAAGGACAACCCACGCCTGTTACTGGTTGTGCCAGAGCACCTCCGTGAAAGGGTGCCAAGAGAATGCCATGATGTACCTGCGGCGGGCCACTTTGAGTCGTCGAAGACCATGGCGCTGGTGGCCGGGGCATACTTTTGGCCAGGCTGGTGCCGGTCAGTGACCCGATATGAAGTCATGTCCGGTTTGCCAGGCCAATAAGCTGCCGCGTTTCCCGCCGAGCGGTCAGTTGGAACCGATCCTGGTGGAAGGACCGGTGGACAAGTGGGCTTTTGATTTTATCGGGCCACTCCCTAAGGAGGCACTGGGGTTCTTGTTTGTGTTAGTTGTGGTTGATTTTGCAACACGTTATTGTGTCGCAGAGGCCGTGAAATCGCAGAATGCTGCCACGTTGGTCCAGTTCTTTAAGCGCATTTTTTTGCGGTTCGGAACTCTGAAGCAGCTGGTCTCCGATAGTGGGACCCTGCAAACGAGTCAAGTGTTTTGAGCCTTTATGGCAGAGAATGCAATTGAGCACCGGTGTTCCACGCGGTACCACCAGTAGTCGGACGGAATGGCTGAACGTACAGTGCAAACCCTGATGACGGTTTCGGACCCGATTTTTGCAGAGGCGCCGACACGCCCTCTCGCTAGCACAGGCTAGGGTGCCGGCAGCTCGAAATCTACGAGCAGCGCAGGTGGGCCAGAAGCGCCACTTCGACGCTCGCCGTCAATCGGTGTTTTTTCGGTGGGTGACTGGGTGCTAGTGCGAGACCTGGTGCCGGCCAGGGCCGGCGAGGGCAAGCTTAAAACTCCATATCAGGTTGTCCGTTGCGTGTCAGCATTAAATTACAAAATTAGGGATACCAGTCGGGGTGTCCCCCGGTTGGCTGTCTGGCATGTTGCAAATCTTAAACGTTATATACCCAAGGGTTAGCCCACATGAGTTAGCCTGTTTGCGAGCAGGGGGTTGGTATCCGACAGAGTACGCACCGCGTGCGCGATGTTACGCCTTGCCCTTAGTTTACGCATCTGTACTGTGTTTGGTCGTTGTTGCGGCCCATGTCGTGTTGTCCTTTATTGTCAAAGGTCGCTGGCCGACCTGTGGTAGCGGCGGTAGCAGAGCCCCGGACGGTGCCCCAGGTGGAGGTCGGTTCAACGGAGTAATTGTCGTAATCGTCGTAATTCGTTAGTACGAGTTTCGCGCATGATGTCACGGTCTCAACGCCTGAATTGTGCCGCTTGTTTAGGGACTTGAGGTCATTCGGTCCCGGATTTACGGCACCCGCACGAGGACGTGTGTTGGCCGGGGCCGGATCGCTCGCGGCTCCGGGCTGGCGCCCCCGTAAACTTTTGCCAACACAATGGCAGAGTATTTACCATTGGGCCGATTGTTTATGTGCCATTAGTGCCGGACGCTTTTCCGTTAAGATCGAAGCCGCCCGGCCCTTCGATTGTCGAGGTGATAGATAATCCACTCCACCCTTGACAGTACATCCCAGTGGAGGACCCTACGCCGGCACCGGACCCTGTGGTTCCGGAGCCGGATTGCGTCGGATCGCAAGGTATTGTGGCGTCCTAGATCGTCGTTGAGGATTGGACCCTGCTACCATTTTGATGCCGACCTAGAATGTCCCTGGTTTTGTGTTCATGCTCCGGAAGGGAGTCTCCGCTTTCGCATGTGGACCTTTTTTAGTTGCTTGTAATTGCATTCGTTGTTTTTTTGTAAATTTGTTTCCTTTTTGGTTGCTTCGGAGCAGCAACGCCTGGTGAGGGGGGGGGTGTCAGGGGTCACGTGTCGTCCGACCTTGGGTCGGCGTGCCCCTGGTGATCCCTGGGCCCTATATAGGAGGGCAAAAACCAGGCGTTGGCGCTCTTAGCTTCGCCTACCTGCGCTGCGGCAGGTCGTGCTCGCACGCTTACGTTGTGTGATCGTTGTTGTTTGCCGTGGCATTGGCCACCTCTTTGTTTGGGCCGATACTGGCGTTTTTAATCGGCCCAGGTTCTGCGTTGTTTGCTCCAAGTTTTGTAAGTTTGTTCGTGGGCTTTGTCCCTTGTGATTTGCAATAAAGCTCTTCATTGAGTACTTTGCTCGTTTGTGTCCTTCCTTCTGCAGGGGGACGTGTCGTCGGACATTACAACACACACGTCCTTTTTTAATGGTCCCTAAACCACACGCTGCACGTCTTTTTTGAATGACCCCTAAACCACACGCACGGCCTTTTTGAATGGCCCATGCCCACAAACACGACACAAAACCGACCACACTACCACACGACCACAAACTCGACACAAAAACGACCACACTACCACAAAACACGACCACACGTTTTCTATTTTATACTAGCTGTGCCTGGCCACGCGTTGCTGTGGCTTAGTCAGAGTTAGTCTGATTAAATGGAAAGGAGAGAATGCATGTTTCTAACATCACTCGCTGCTCTTCTAAAAAGTGCAGCCTACTATACCTTTATGATAACTCCTTGCCCCCCCCCCCTCCTCCCTTACATCTAGTATCATCTCTTCCAAGTTCCTATTTCAGGTGCCCCCCCCCTTGGTAGAGATGATACCGGAGGGGCGATGAAGGAAGGGGTGCCTGAAATAGGGAATTGGAAGAGAGAGATGATGGGGGGAGGGGGGCATATAGGTATCATAGAGGTTTTAGACTAAGCTGCGGACGCATGGCCGGGCACAGCTAGTTGAATTTAAATTGAAGCCACAGTTCATGTGCAATTGAAAACAACTGAATCATGGTCTCAGAACGTTAAAATGATGACATGCCAATTCTTGTTTTTCACTATTTCTGTACAAATCATGCACAGAACTGGAAATAAAGTACATTGTCCCGATTAGAGAATATTTTTCTATCATTAATTATTAGCATTATCCTTACCTGAAAGTTACAGTTAGAACCAGGTGAGTAGTAGGTACATTAAATTCTTGACTCAAAAAATAGACATTGCACGATGAGATCAAGGCACATAACCCATTCTGACCATAGCTCAAAACTTCTAAGGCAATAAACCTGTAAAAATAGATGAACTAATAATTTTTCAATGCTCGTTTTATGCCATTTGAAATGGAGCAATTCATCGTTTTTACATACAATTCTGCATAAGCATTGTTGTTTATGTTGTATAGCAAGACTTGTCCAGTACTTTGGTCCATTGAATATTTGGGCAATAGACCCCTTGGCCCAATACAAAGTCGCCTCGGTCGGAGACTCGGCGGAGTGGTATGATAATCGCTCCTGCTAGTTTCACGCACTGCACTCGCAGCACTGGTAGCTAGATCTAAGACGCCCACTGCAGGTTTAGTGATGGTTCCTACCAAACCTTTACCCAAACCTGAGAAGAAACCCTGTGCCCAATAGTAGAGGAGTATTATATTTCGCTGAAAGAAATGTAACATCAAACATTTTTAATAGGTGACTAACCTGAATACCCTCACTAGCAGCACCTTCGTAGGTTTGAGTCACTATGCTAGTAACCCCACTGTAGATGCCATAGCCTAGACCTTTGAATCCTGCCACCAGCTGTTCTCCGCTACCACTGCCATGATCCGCACGAATCCTCTTGCGTATCATCTGATGTTTCTCATCCATAGTAACTACACCTAAACCATCAGACAGTGTCCCTGTAAACTGATAAAAAACAGTGGTAATCTCCGTGAATCCAAATATGCTTAGTCTGATACAAATTACAAACTTCACATTGCTCACTTTGGCTGCTGAATTAGAGAGACCGTGGGTGACATTTTTCAACAAGCTACCCACATTTCCATCATTTATAAACTCAGAAAGACCTTCCGTGACGTCATTCACTAATCCCAAGGGATTTCCGAGGAAATCAACAGCACCTAAAATCTTTGCCGCCTGTCCTTTCAGCTCCTGGAAAAAGCAATTATTTCCAATTAAAACCGATGATACTAATGTTGTGGTTGCTTTTCTAGTGCTAATGCCTGATAATTACCTCTCTGTAATGCCCAAGTATTGAATCTAACAAAAAGCGCCTAGTTTCGAAGAGATGCGATCGAATGAAGGGATCTGTTAAGAATCAAAAACAAATTAAATCTGCTTTTGTTAAGGGCGCCTTAAGGGTATAGTGTAATCTGCTGATCTCACCGAGTTCAACGAGGGCATCTTCAAATCGAATCAACGGCAATCCAGCTTGCTTTTTAATGTCTTTTAAGTCAGGAGTCAATTTACTGGAAGTGATCATACTGAAGCGGACTTGATTCAAAGAGAGCTCGAGGGTGGTGAAGTAATATCGTTTAGCCAGAGCTACCGATTCTGCTAGCAAAAACCTAAAAGAAAATAGTTTACTTTGACTTTTCTGTTCGATTACAATCCATCAAAAAGACTTTTAAAATGCAATTTCCACCTTTGCCTTTGGTGCGTTCCTTCATCCAAGCCTTCAGGTGTAGAAGGTTGGTCACCACGAGTTATAAACTGGAGAAGTTTCCAAAGCAATCGCTCCTCCATTTGCAGGGTTATATTTTTAACGGTGACCGTCATCGTCTATACATGTTTAAAGACAAATACCTATTACAATGAATAGTAGACCATGACATTGATTGATACGGATATAAAACCTCAGCTTCTGATTAATATTTAATTTTTAGGGCGGCAAACACACACTATCATTTTTCACTTGGAATCTTTGAACATCTCCAGCATTAGCTAAATCAAATAGACAAACATGTCCGGGTATGTGTCTTGAGCGTCTCAAAGATAATTATTTAAATAATCGGGAGAAAATTGTTATTGCTGACCAAACTGACCAAATATCAGATGAAACTGCATCATGTTCACCGCCCTTTTTTGATTGCATACTTTAAATATGTCGACGTTGATGTGATGACTAGATGTTCGATTGAATCCAACATAGATGGCTGGTAGGTGACGCTGGTCATCATATTTGTTCATTGGAGATACGTGCACCAAAACAGTGCATTCCGCTTCAGCCAGCTGATTGTCCACCTTGTGAAATGTACATGTATACTTTTCAAGTCGTGAAAGCTCAGGGTCAAAGCCAAGTTTTCAGTTTTTATTTACCTGGAAATCTTGGACGCTTCCATCCAGTGATAGTTCAGTCGGTGATTTGGTGCATTCCAGTGTAATGTTAATAAAACGGGCATAGATTAGTTCTTCCGGTACATTGTTGACTAATGAAATCCCCAGGCCACGCGGAAGTGTTACTTTCACCTGAAGTGTACAATTGAAGATATGTAAATGGTTGGGGCTGGGATTTTTATCAGATATTTTAGCACGTGTGTACTGTACTTAAAGCACCGAGTAATTAGCTGGAAAAACCTTACCTGAAATTGGTGCTTTTTTTGAGTCAAGCCGCTCTCGATTTTATTTGCCTCACAGTAGTTTGTCCCAAACTTTTCATCAACAATGGTCCAACCAGATTGTGAGTGGTGCATTGCGAGAGACTATAATGAACAGAGTTATGTGTGTGGCACATTTCTCCATACAATAACAAAGAAACGCATATCATTGCATTTTTACTTTTTGTCTAACGTCAACTACTCGTAGTACCCTCGTGGGACCGTCGTGGACTATTCTGACCCCCAAAAGACCAGATCCTGGCCACAGCCTCTGTCGACTGATGGACTGCTCAATGGGAATTCCTTTGTCGTTTGTTGCATATATAACTGGTTGGGATGGGCCAATAACAACTTCATTGCCTAACAAAATCATTATGGTTAATAACTTAAGGTGTGCAAAGACAGACAAATTTGCTGCAAACTTTGCAAAGAGGAGATCAGATAGATCTTCTTATACCTGCTCTGAGACCATGGAAGCCATCCTTTGACTGTACATATAAGTTGTTAAGCTTCAAGCAAAGGCGACCATCATCTGTGAATTCCCAAGTTTGGGTCAAGCCCCTTCTGGGATCTGGTTTTCGAAGCCTGAGTGAAGTATACGTGTCTGGCAGGGGTGCCATGCAGGAAATATCCAAAACTTTCAAAATGCAAGAAAAATGGCTTAACCAAAGGGACACACTTTGTTTATATTAAGATGCTACAACCGAATGAGCAGGCTTACCCAATCCAATTTCAGAACTATGTAAGTGAGACTGAGCTTTTCTGGGTTTACTTCTTGGAGGACTAGAACCTTCATGCTGCAACATTCCAGCACTGGTCATCCGCCATAACTGTGTTCGCTTACCAGGTTCCTAGATAGTTAAAATACGGAATTATTAATTTTGTTTTTACAGAAGCTTGAAAACTACTTCTCTCTGAAATTCAACAGGTGCTAACCTTGGGACTTAATATGACTTTTAATCCGTTATCTGGTACATCAAGTACAAGCTCCCGGTATTGATATTCGTCAGAGTGAACAGAAAGTACAGATCTCGTGACTTCATCACAGCTGTTATGATAATGCAAGAGCGTGGAAAATAAATTTCAATCGCAATGTGACCACACATTTTTGAGATACCTAATTTGTGAAATACCTAGAAAATGTCTCTGTGAACGCAATGTAGATGAAATTCTCATACGAGAGATGACGCTTGCTTTCTCCGATATCATTCAAATTGTACGTTTCGCTACAACCACCAGGCACCATACAGTTAATCAGAGGATCCAAGGTTGGCTCATCCAAAGCATAAGGGACTGAAATTGATGCAGGATTCAAATGTCTCTTATAATGAATCACAAACTTTATATAATGTAGGTGCGAAGTAGACATTAAAGGGATCTACAACCGTGCCATAAGTTACCCGAAGCATGCGGACGAACAGGAATCCACATCCTCTCATCGTTGACTTTTGATTGGTGACACGTTAACTGTACTTCGGACATGTTATCGATGCGAAACGGTGGTGGCATCTTGTCAGCATCAGTAAAAACGACGAAAAAAGTTGCGCCATGACTGACTATTTCCACTCTTAAAAACAAGGGTTTGCCACTGGCGTCTCTTCAATAAAAAGAGATGTAAATTAAGTTAGTGCTGTTTAATCACATGACGCCTAGATTTCAAATTATATTTTTTAGTTCAGAACCTTATGTTGATGTGAAAAGAGCTGATTCGTTCAATTTGGAATCCACCAGACCAGCTGCAACCGACTACATCGCTCATGCGTACGCACAGAAGCTGATCCATATCCAGCCTGGGCCAATGAAATGGTAAAAGGCATTTTGGCATAGCAGAAAGGCGCACCACCTCTAAATCCTAATTGCCCAGAAATTAATTTATCTCGAGTTGGAATTGTTAGATTAGAAGATTGAAATAATTACACAGCACAGGGCTCACTCACCCCATTGGTCAATGCATATTTTTGGGTAAATTCCAGTTTGTGAGAAGAATGGTTATTAAGTTGAAAACGTGGCGTGAGAGTGACGAAATGGACGTCACTGTATATACCATTTCCAACAACAACTTCAATTCCTATGCTGTAAACCCTGTAAATAGAATTTGAGAAACATGTTGAGTCCAGCGATGTCTGGAAAGTAATATCGTAGCAGCAGAATACAACGCACCAATTGGGCCGCCTGCTGCAGGACATCACTTGTAAACGTCGAAATTGAACACCTTTTTGCAGATGGAAATAGTGGCACCACTTTGGTTCCCCATTGGGATGTACAGATTTTCCAACTCGCATCGAGCACCTAGGAAAAACAACTAATGCAAATGATGTTACCCGATTTAACGTAATACGAAAGTTGGTGATCAAGAATAATTGATTCATAAAACCTGATAATGACGAACGAAGGCACGTTTTAGAAATTTGTGAGAATTTTATTAAAATCGCTTTTGGGGTGCTGGTCATGATCAGAACTGATTAAAATATACAGCGAAAGCCTGTTAATTAGATCATGGCCATTTTTTTTCCTATCGCTTAATTCAGTCATCCCATCACATAATTAGATCAAACTTCCACGTGCGAAACAAGTTTGAGTAGCTTCATACAAGCATGGATACGTTTGGACAACACGCTTTGATGCATCTAATACATCAGTGGCTGTACTCGCATGGATTTTCTGTGTATTTTAGAAAATTAAATTTTAGCTGTTGCAACAAACAGGCAACATAAAACGCTACTTACAACTTTTTTTTTATAAATATAATTTTAAAAATATGAAATTAAATATATGTACTTTTGAAACGTAGAACTCCTGTATTTGTGAGATTTTTACATGCAAATAAAGAAACAAATTATTTATTTTTTAAAAAATAAAATTGGGTGGGTGGGGGGTGGAATAAAATAATTCTGGATGTTATTTCCCTATGTGAAAGGATTACATTCCTTGCGGGTATCTAGCGTTATAGACCACCTTAATATACTGTAATCTATACCATGCTGGGGCATCTCTGTCTGCAAATGAAAACAGCAATGGGACGACACTCCTGGCCATTTCGTGCTCTGAAAATTGTCCAGCTGCTTCAGTATGAACGTTTTCTTGTCGAAAAATCAATGGCATTCCTGTCTTATTTATAATGCAGTATGGCGATGATATGAATATCTGGTCATGGAATAAAACAGGAATTAGTGTATTTCTTCATATGCAACTTCCTCTTTGGTACTGAGTTGGAATTTACCTTTAGCGAGTGTCCGCCATGTCTACCCACTCCCCTAGCCTGTAGCAGCAAAATTCGTTCGCGAATATCAACTGCTCGAAGAAGGGTCTCGAATCCAGAAGAATTTGTGGAAACAATCAAGTCGTTTAAAACAGTGAAGGATTCAAAAGAAAATCTTACTTCAAAGGAAGATGACAGATCCACCTAAGTTGATAAGGTAGCAGATTAACTATCATCAAATAATAGTGATTATTTATGGACAAAATCGAAGAATCTGCTCTCTTACCAAATGAATTGCCATTTCTGCACCTGGCTTTATCCGTCCTTGCACGTCCTTACATGAACGCACTTCATATGACAGTTCGTAGGGCAGCAAGTTGATTAATATGATTGGAGGGATAAATGCTATTGTGTGAGCTGGTTGTATAAGATTTCCTGACATTTGAGTCCCTCCCTTGTATCTCAATGGGACCATGTCTAATGGATAGTTTTCTCTGTGAACGCGAGCACAGAACCTGAAACATAAACACATATTGATATATAGGACTTTACACATGTTACTGAATTGTTTACATAACTGTTCTTCTCACCTGAAATTGATCAAATTTTGCTTTAAAGGCATTGGTATGCAATGGTATGTAGCCTCCTGTATGTCTTCAGCTTTAGTTACATGCTGCCATTGGATGGCAGGACTATAAGAAAGCATGTTTGGTCCTCCTGATGGTCGAACCAAAATATTAGCCATTACAAATGGCAGAGGAACAGGAAAAGATCTGTTTGGTGCCAAGTGAACCAGAGTTGAACCTGGAAGCAATATCGTTAATATGTCGTTTTATGTAGTAAAAAAAAATCTTGACTTATTGCCACCTCTTCTTCCTCCATAAAATAAAATAGAAGACTGAATTTTACTTTTAAAGATAATTTTCTTGTTAAAATTAAGATGAGGCTAAAAGTCAAGTTTTCAGTCCAAACCTCTTCATTTAAGAACATAAACAAATGTTCGATCAAAAATGGGGATAACAAAATTTTGAGGAAAAAGTGCTTGATGCAAAATTTAAATTCATCAGAATGCCATACTTGGAAAAAGATTAGGATTTTCCAGCTTCACTTCCAGAGTGGATTCCAGCCGATTTATCAAGACAATCGCCGACCGAACAGTAACTAATTTTCTAGCACTACCTTCTAGAGTCACAGAAAATATGATACGAGCATCTGGTCTTTCGAAATACTGAAAAAATTAAAAGATCTAAGTTCCATATGTCTGCACTGGAAGCAGAATGATGCACTTGGATTTTTAGTTGACACTTATTATCAAAGAGAATATGCTCACAGCACCACCAGAGCGATGAGTCATTTGCGGTTTTGCATCGCGGAAAAATATTCCTACTTTATCCACTGATACTGGAGCCACCTGTTGCCACCCATCAATGCAAACAATCAACTGATGAACTTTAAATTCGTGTGTATCCTGAAACAAAATATACCATTGAAAAATTGGAACATTGTAGGAACCAATTGCATGGATTAGTTATCACTGGCCTACCTGGTGTCGCAGTTTTAATCGCCCTTCAAATTTAAATGGAACCACTTCATTGGGAGCTACGACTAGCCAGTTGTGAATTTGAGCAGGAAGAGCAGAACTGCCAACATCATAATCCATTTTGAACAGTCTTCAGCAATAAAACACAACTTGGGTTATAATGGGTTGTATATACGAAAATAACAATTTAAACATCTGATATTTAACTCACTGATCAGAATTTACGGTTATTGTAGTGAATCTCAGTTCACAGCCTGTGGAATTTTTCAAGGCAAATGGCACAAACGGTGACCTTCGTTTATAAGCATACACTCCACCAGCAAGCGATGGTCTGTCCCTGCCTCCGATGGCCATATCCAAACATTCTGTAGCTCTAAAATAAATCGGAATTGAGAAACACAGTAAGAGACATTGTGGTATGATGATGACTTTCTTTTGAAATGTTGCATTCACCTCTCTCGGCTGCTTAGATTGTAGTAGTCTTCCGTCCAATTGGTTTTGACGCTATTACAAATGTCCAACAACGTGCTTGTTATGTTAAAATCAAAAACATCTTCTCCTGGAATGAAATTTGCACAAATACGGGTAAAATATCTGGTCTAGCACAATTCTACTGTCGTTTTGTCCTTGAAACCTTGAATAATCTATATAATGGTAGAATCTTCATAAAACGATAGCCAGGTCGTTCTTACCTCTGATAGCAAAGGAGAGGAGAGACTCATTTTGGTTGCTGAGTTCTTTGTAGATCCATTCCACTGAGCACCTGTAAAATTGCAAAACGCAATGGAACAAGCGAATTTTCAGTTGCATTTAACTAAAAGGATGTACAGTAGCAAAACTTCTTTGACGCTAAAGTGACTGGTCAATACTCTGACTTTTTGGGGTACTAAAAATTGTGCATAGACATACTTCCACGGTTCGATTAGTGGCTCCCATCCAGAAAGACTTCGATTGTAGAAATCTACAGTTACATCAAAGCAGGCTGTTCCTTGCACAACATTGCCTATAGTCTGATTGATGTTTAATTCTAATAAAAATAGATGACGGAACCAATCATTGTGAGAACATTAGTAGCATTTAATGTGCTGATACGCATGTTCAAACACCCATTATTAATGTACCTGTCAGATTAACTTCAAACAAGGGCACATCGGCATCTTTGCAATCATCAATGATGCATATGCATGCATTTGTTGAATGCAACTGCAAAATAGGTAAGAATTTAGCTAATGGTATTATCAGTTTTGCATGCGAGCCACAAATGGACTTATGTTTTTCGAACACCTGTGCAAGGATTCACTTACCTTCACAGCTTTTATCACAAACCATCTCGAACTGCTAGTGCTCCCACCAGAAGTAGGATTGGACTTACTGCTGGTTCTGGAATCTGAAATGGCATTTTGAGTCAACCAAAGGGCAGCATCATTGAGCTCTTCGTTGCACACTTCTAAGGCTTTGAGGCAATCTCCTTGGCGGAATCCCATGCTTTCTAGCTGACCTATCATGTTCACTGCAAATAAGCGATGCTTTAGCATTGAATAGCAACTAAGCATGGGCTCTCAAAGAAAGAGATGCATACTTATTTTCCTATCCTTTTCATTCATCATGGCATTGGCAACTTCATTTTCATCAGGTGCCACCTTGGTGCTAGTTTTTGTGGTATAACCAGCAAGTATACGTAAAAACAACTGCATATCGTGATAGGAGAGGCGTATGATAAGATCCTGCATTGATAATTCAAAGGTGTAAGTCTTCTCAATAGGGACTAGATCTGAAAGGCCGATGGTTTCGCCAGCCTGTTTCTGTGCTACAACTTCCATGTTTAATGTAACTGGATCTACAATGGACAAAGCGGTGTCGTCTTCCAAGCCAAGGATGCAGGAGAAGATTTCCAGTCGTTGCAAACTGCAGGAGAGAGGTTTGTCTTGAACGAGAGGGCGGTGGGTAACCACTGCCGTTGATTTTAAGATTATCGCACTGGAGTCCCAAGCCGAGGTATCTTCAACCACTACAATGCCAGTTTCTGTGATGTTGATTTTAAGCTCGTAGGGAGATTCGTTCGTTTCTATTACTGGACCTCGTTTTGTGGCCACGCCAGTCAATGCTGAGTAAGCATACTTCGATGAGCTAGACGGTTTTACCGAGGTCGCCATTCCATTTGAATTGCCTTAAAAACCAAAAGTTGCATAATAATTGGTAAACATGTTTTTTTTTAAAACCTATAAGGGGTGATCCATAAATTATGTCACACTTTTTTGCCTCTTTTTAAACACCCACCCACCCCTTTGTCACAATTGT